>ALYI01004264.1:0-34796 GCA_001969225.1 Ceriporiopsis andreanae CBS 279.92 | reverse complement strand
TAGTGCTCTGCATAAGTTCGCTAGCTGGTGCTCTGCATCGTGCCTTTGTGCCTGCCACCACCTCTAGGTCCGATCCGTTGGATTGCTTGAAGTGTCAAGCGTCGTAGCCGCGTCTCCGCGACAGCCCCCGTGGGTTCACACTCCCGCGCATCTCGCACAGGTTGCGCCCTCCTTCAAGCTCCCACCTTTGCGCCATGTTACCGTGGAATACAAATACCGTCAAGATGCAAATGAGAACTATCTCAACACCCTTCTATTTTCTTTTTTCTCTGTCGGCGAATTGGTCGTACTGCACAGCAGAGAACAAGAATCGCGCAGATACATGCACCTCCCTTCCATCCAACGTCATACCCAGACATCCCCATCCCCTGGTCCTCTTATCGCACGGAAAGGTGTCGGCATTCGCTCACTGGACCTCAGCCACAATGATCAGCTTATCGCTCGAGAGTTGTTGCAGACATCCACGGCCCAAACCCTTCACACCTTGTCTCTCTTTATGTCTTTCACGATCGGCCGGGAGTTCCAAAACTTGTTGAATGCGATTTCGAATCTGGAGTATTTAACGTTGGGTTTGTTAGAAGGGCCACGGTCAGGCCCATCCGGTAAGTATGCGTTCAATCCAGTGTCGCCTTGCACTCATATGTATATAGATGAGCCGCTCGACCTCAGCAGCTGCAATGCGTTGAAGGTACTCACTATTCGAGCCTTTGGACGATCGATGTGCGGTCCAGAAATCTCCAGCGCACTAAAACACACCAGCCTCATTCTGGCGACGTTGAGCCCCTCCCGAGCAACCCAATTGCAGTCACTCGTAATCTTCTTCGGAAGACTCATCGTGTCACATCGCTATTTTCCCATGAAGGCACGGTTGGGGGCTGCCGCTCTTATGCTGGAAGATGCTGTCTTGCGTCGTCTTGACTCGCTCCGAACCGTCGAGTTTTATTCTTGGCACTTCGAAGGCGTGACAACGGGACCGTTCCCGCCACGCGATCGGGCAGAGTTTGAAGAAATATTTCCTCGTCTGCACGAGCATGGGATTCTCAAGGTGCGATAAACGATATGCTGTTGGTGCGTTGTTCGTTCTTTATGCCTGTGGCAATACCTGACGGTGCAAACAGCGTATCGCGAGTGTTCCCGTGACATAGAACAAAACGTCGGTTAACTCCCTCCAGCTACACGACGCTGTATGTATATTGTTTCCCCGAATCAATTTCCCGCGCCTTCTATTGCTGGTCCCATCGATCATACAAGCTCAGAAGATTTTTTTCTGCGGTCTGCGGCATATTCTTCCACACTAGATCGATCACCGGCGGGACATCCTCCGCCGACAGCGTCTCGAAAGAGAACGACACCTCGTCCAATTGATTGAACACTTGTGTCGCGAGGATGTTGTCGATAACACGTAGGTTATTCATCAGGTGCTTGATGTCCCGCGCCGTGCGCACAACGCACGCGAGGGCGATGTACGACAGCTCAGGGCAGCGGAGTGTAGGGAGTACCAGGGGTACCCAGCTGAAAACGCCGTCCGCGAAGTCTTCATCAAATGGGTTCCATCGGTAGGAGCAGGATCCTCGCAGAACGAGCGAGCGTAACTTCGTGCAGTATTGAAGCCCTGCGTCTTCTAGAGATACCACATTAACGAGACAACAGACTTGTGGGATCCTGCTTGCTTACCGCCTCGGAACATGACTCCCCGGCGCCGTCCAATTTCAAGATACGTGACAGACTCGCCAACAGCCTGAAGGAGATCTGAGAGGGCGCCAAAATCCTCCCGTGCTCGCCACTCGATGCCCAATTGCGGGCAAGATAGACCTGCTAGCCAGTGCTGGACCATGTCCCGGACGACCCGTCCAGGTAACTCCCCATACCAACAACCGAAGGACAGCCGTCGTAACGCCTTGCCAGGAAGACTGTTCAATTGCAACGGGGGATGGGCATCCAAGATCCACATATTTGTGGGATCCGTAACGTCCTCCCAGACGACGCCATCCATTCTCAGCTCCTCAAGATGCGTGAATGCCGACAGGAACGACAAAAAGTCGCTCACGTGAGCAAAACGCATATCAAAGAGCCGCAAGCTCTTGGCACGGGGGAATGTCGCCTCGAGTGCCCGTCTGCGCCTCTTCGTGCAGTACCAATGCGTGTTAACGACAGTTAGCTGCCGCACGTGTGTGAGGCGGCGGAGGATGGCCCAAAGGATCTCGGAATCGGCACTATGCTGGTCGTCTTCACCCACCGGCGGCGGCGGGAGCATGAGCACGTTCAGCACCTCCACATAGCGGGCCACGCGCGCAGACGAGTAGCGGCTAGGGTCGCGTGAGATCGCCCTGCTGCAGTCAAAGTATATGGACTTGTGCAGTTCCTTTTGCGCTTGCCGTAGCCACACGCGGCGTGTGAGAGCGCACGCTCGTAGGGCAGCATCCTCTCCTCTCAGGGCTTGTATGATGAGATTGGTGATATCTCCCGGTAGGTCGTGAATTGTCACTCTCGGTAGACGAGTAGGCGGCAGCCTGGCGGTTGAACGTGAGTGTTGTCCGGGGCCCCTGTTTTGTCTGTACAACTTCCAACGTACTTTGATCGCGCAGATCGCCGGTAGCGTACGCCCATCGCTGTGTGTACGCTGTTGACCCATACCCCAATACGTCGGGCTCTTCGCAACAACGTGAAGAATAGCATCTGAGGCATGGTTACCGAGGATGTTCGTCGTAGTGGACGAAGGCAAGAAGGGTCAAGTACAAGGACACCCACATATAGAAAACCCAACTTTCGAATCGGTGATGTCCGTTGCACAAGGTGGTTAAGCTACGAGCCGAGAGCATTCTCTCAAGCTGCCGCTTGCTTGGTTGACATCAAGACATATGCCACGCGATGCAAGAGGTGCAGCTATGCGATAATGACCGCCGCTGGTGGCACATCAAGAGCATGTCTTATCGGGGTCTATTAGTTTGTGCGCATTGGACATTTCCACCATAGTTTGTTCTACGCCAAATAAATATCTGCATTGATAACCACTAGATGGGTGCCAACATTCAGTTCATATGTATCACTTCTGACGTAGTCGAAAGCGTACTTCACCGATTGATTCACTCACAGAGCACGACCACCTCTACCACCGCTCATAATCGAAGCGGCCGTGCAAACGAGTGACAATTTCCTGGAAATCAGGCTCGTTATCGGGAGTGAGGTACCCGTGGCGAATCATGAAATCGAGCAGCACTTATTAACATGTACTTAGCAACTTCCGAATTTTCGAGCGAGGTGATGCTGCACTCACCAACTGCACAGTTCGGTTTGAAGACGCAAGTGCGCATGCGAGCAACGACTTCGGATAGTGATAGTAGCTGAAAGCGTGTTACGATCAGCGCAATGGCTCAGGTTTGGATGGACGTACCTCAAAGTGTTCTACCTCTCCATCAAGCGGGACGGGTTGAAAGGTCTTGCCCTCCGGTACTCGCAACTCGAAGACATATCTTCACGCAAGATTGATCGGTCAAAGTTCGAGGAGAAAGCAATGCAGCCTACTCGACTTCAGGCTGCAGCCATCCGGCGTCTGTGCTGAGAAGACAAAATCAGATAAATACATTTCATGGACATGAGAGGGAGTCCACTCACCTGTAGAAATAGCTCACGCTACCCACGGATTTTGCGTGGTCATTCACCAGCTGTTCTTCGATGCTTGCCTCCTCCATAGACTCTTTGACTAGTGTCTCGAAAACACCAAGTCCTGATGGGATGCCACCGGCGACGGTGTTATCCAGAAAGCCCGGCCAAGTTGACTTGGTTCGCGCGCGCGTTGGGACCCAAATCTTGCATCCTTCCGCGTCCTGGATGTAGATGGTCAAGTGGACACCGTACGTGACAGTGCCGAACAAAGCACACGCGGAACGCTCCATCATAAACGCGTAGTTTCTCTTGTCCGATGAGCCATCCGCCTCGAGTTCTTCATCCGTTGGCGCGTCCTTCTTGCCAAACGGATCGCGGTAGATAGGGTACATCTCGTTCCGCCACTTCTTCGGCCCAATCACGTCTGCGAACAACCCTTCGTCCCTCCATTTCTTGCACATGTCCGCCATGATACGTGTCCGTTTCGCGGGTGTGTCGACCCAGTTGGCGAAGCTCACTATCTCTCGACCTCCGTCGTACGAAAAGGCCCACACAGCTTCGTGTTTCGGCAGGGCCGCATTCTCCACGCGCAACCGCTCGACGATGGACTCACGAAGAAGTCCGATTGCTGGAGAGGACGCGTCGCTGGAGAGTCGCCAAGGAACGACATCCTCGGTGCGGAAGGACGAAGCTTGTCGTGGCAGTAGCGGGGAGAGACGGAAGTTGTCGCAAACACCTACAACGTGCAATAGACTTTGTGGTCGTTGCGGTGTTGGACCGGTCATTGGAGGAAGAGGAGGGGAAGTGAAGGTGAGCAATGAGGACGTGTGGTCGCGCGATAAATCGCACAGGCGCCGAAGTTCCTGTTTACGTTGGGCAAGCGGTAACGAAAATCCAGGTTGACGTCCAGCTCGCGCAGTTTCGATAGTCTACAGTGAATTACTATATGATAGCATGACAGTGGGCGTGGCGTGCAACCGCGTAAGATGACATTGAGGTATGTGATTATCAGAAGCAATGTGAAATGTATTACTGTGTGCGAGGCAGTCCGTTAAAAGTCGCCCAGGTCGATCTCAACCGAATCAAGCACGGAGGCCTCAAAGCTCGCATCCGGACTTGCGCGTTTCGACGCATCTTCTTGTGACAAAGGGAAAGGCGTGAGAGACCGAGGAGTTGCCAGCGCTGTCTTCAACAACGGCGTTCCTGGTCTAAACAGACATTCAGTAACGCGATAAACAGTAGCGAGAGTCGTGACATAGCATGGTGGGAATAAAACCAACCTTGAGTTCAGTGCCTTCGAGCGGCGTCGGTCTGGTGGGGTGGCGGTCCCATTTGCACTTGCGGCTAGCTTCCTTTCCCGACGCTTGCGTTCAATCTCTAGAATTTCAGCCTTCCTCACAGCTTCGAGGTTAGCCCGGCGATTCCGTTCATTCACTCTAGCGATAACTTCATTGTCGGAGTTTGTCGTCGTCCGCGTGGCATGATCAGAATCCCCTAAGAGCTGCGCGAGTTGCGCGTCGATGCGCTCAACATCGGCAGGGTCGTTGCGCCGTACAGCCAACTGCCGTTCTTGGTGCAATCGCGACTTCTCGAGGGTCAAGGCAGCTCCAGCTGGTCCGCTGCGCATACTGGCCTTAGCGTTTATTTGACCCTTTCGCGCGACAATGACGTTGATATCGGCCTAGAGACAGATGAGGATTAACGACAGCAGCAATAGTACTTACACGTACATCTGTCAATGACTGATCGGCCAACTTCGTCATTCTCGCCAATTTCTGCTTCAATGACACCTTGGTGGGGACCTTCGCTTTCTCTTGCTCGCAGACGCGGATGAGTCGGTCAAACTCCCTCTGAATATCGCCCGTCCTGAGAGCTAGCCACAGAAGGATACAAGTGAGTCACTTACGTCTGTGAACTTGGCATTTGAAACTTTGTCCACTTGGAACTTCTTCTCAGAGGCACCATGCCTGAGCTTGAACTCATAGTCGACAAATTGGTTATTCACTTTGTACGGGTGGGCGATGTTCTGAATGACCTCTTCAAAAAAAATGAGTACAGAGTTGTGCCGGTGCGCGAGCCACCAACCGGTGATTTCACAAGCTCGGTAGACGGGCATAGTGCCGTCTTGGCCAATCAAGTATCGGACCCATGCGCCTGTGACTTATCAGCGGCGAGACAACGTATGCGGGCAACTTCGAAACGTACCCTTTGCATACTCTACGAACCATGGTGCAAAGCCGTGCTTTACGACCATGTCACGAGTAAGCCTGACCTGTTCCATGTCCTCGATAGTGATCGGCCCTTCATCTTCAGGGCTAGTTTTACTGAAATGTTTGCGTTCTTGGTCCTCCTCCTCTTCAAATTTACTGATCTGGCCGTCTTCTTCCTCATCATCGGAAGAGCCCATGTCCATAGGCGAAGACGACCGATCTCGTTTTGGTGAATCGGTTCGCGTCTAGTGACATGAGACCGGAGCTTGTCGAATGAAAGATACTTGGGACGTACGCGTTTCCTTTCATCCTTTGCTTTCCGTTTAGCCTTCAGCTCATCCAACTTACGCGACTTTTCTTTCGTAGCCCCGCGTGGCGCATGTTGGCCTGTTCAGGATATTGAGGACGTGTCAAAGTTCGCAAAAATTAGTAGGCGCACGTTTTGCAGCCTTCGAAACACCATCGTCCCCAGCTCCCGACCGGTCTCTGAGCATCTGGTCTAGATTCCGCTTGTCTTGTATCCGCTGCATGTCTTCCTGACGCTGGGCAAGGATGTCCTCTCGCTCGATTTCGGGCATCTCCATAAGCCTGGAAGTAGCAGAAAGTCAATCACGAGCCCATTCCTAGTGATTTTACACTCACTTAGCCCGGTCATCTTCATCTACATACTTCCCCTCAAGGGGATACGGGTTGCTACTCTCGTCTCCGTCGTGTGTATCGTGGCCTGAGTCCGAATCTGATCCAGACATACTATTGTGGGGGATGGTCAGAAATTGGACTCTGTATAGCCTCCGAGTACGCACTCAGGTTTCTGACGTTTGCTGGACTTGTGCTTCGCCTGCCGTTTTCTACGCTTCTTCTCCCCTGCGCCAGCCAGCTCCAGAAGCTCGTCCGAAAAGTCTCCCTCAGAATCAGACATCTCTCAAAGTCCGCCTTTGTCCGTCGAGAGTGGGTTGGGAGTGAGGGGGCGATGAATGGAATGAGAGATGATCAGAGCTAGTCCAGTGATGAATGAGCGCGATGGTAGCGTTCTGGTTGCGATAAAAAGTCAGTGAAATATACCCCTTTACTCAACAGACGCAACGCTGCACACCTTCAGCCAATCGAGGTACCTGTGGAGGCTTGTGTAGGTTGTCAAAGAGCTGAGGACGATACAGTTCACGGCAGAGGTTCGCGAGGGCCGAGCCTGCAGTCCGCACTGCCGCGTGCCGTCCACGTGCTGCAAGATTTAGATTTATCGGGCGCTTATGTACCCAACCTTGTCAAATTATCGACCCCCTCACGTTCTTCAAGCCTTCCGTACGTGCAATCTGTAAGGCGTCGGTTTTGGCATACCTGACGTTGTCCAATAGTTTGTGCGGCAGCTCTGGGTCCGGTTTAGCAACCCGGAATTCGCCACAGCCTTCAAAGCAGCCTACGAGGCTTGAAGCAGCTTGAGGGACAGCAACCTTGGTGCGCGATGGTGGTGAGTACTACACTACTGTTTCGCAGGCTTGATACTAATGCATCTTAGAAAATATCTGTACTCCAGCATGCTCCTTCTACTCATCTGCCCTCTCGACGGGGTGACCCAACACCGACCTCCCGAAATCTTGACCCTTTGCTGCACCCCTTTGCTCGAGCACGGGAACGGACAAGAGCACTCAACGCCGCCAAAATAGAACGCATCTTTGCCAAGCCATTCGTCGCGTCTCTCGGCGGACATGGCGAAGCCGTCGAGACCATGTCTCGTAGACCTGAGTCGCTCACTATGGTCGCCAGTGGTGGATGGGACGGAGGTATGTGCGTGTCATTGGTAGTCTTCTTGGGTCTTGTTTGCCTGATAGTTGAACAGGACTTATTGTGCACGACCTGAGTCTGCAGCAGTCAACCATGAACATCGAGGCGGCTCATAAGGGCAAAATCTCTGGTGTATGCTTCGCCGACGAAAATCGTCTGTTGAGTTGCGGTGTAGACCGGAATATTAAATTGTGGGATACAAGAGAAGAAGACGAGAATGGTGCAGGACCATCACAGGTGTGATATTACCTCTTTGGTGGCGAGTGTGTCCTCATTCTCGGTAGACCAAGAAGCCCTTAAGTATATTTCCCGGCAAAAGCGCGTTCAAGTGCGTAATCCAGTGTCATATTACAACTCAATACTGACTGTGATCATATAGCTCGATAGACCACCATCGATCCGATCCTCTGTTCGCCACTGCGTCCACGATCGTTCAAGTTTGGGACGAAACAAAGTGAGTGACTGTTATAGTATCGCATGAAGCCCCCCTCACGTATCGTTCGCTGCAGGAGCGCACCCATATCCAATCTCACCTTCCCCACATCAATTGAGACTATCTCAGCCGTCCGTTTCAACCTCTCAGAGTCGTCTGTCCTCGCCAGTATTGGTTCTGATCGGACGTTCACATTGTACGACATCCGCACTGGCAAAGCTGAACGAAGAGTCATTATGCAGGTCCGCTACTATTCGCGTGTGCCCTCTGCTCGTCTCTGACCGGTATCTAGATGCGCAGCAATTCCCTTGCGTGGTCACCCACCTTCCCTACGACTGTGCTACTCGCATCTGAAGATCACAACCTGTACACATTTGACGTGCGTTCGCTCAATACGCCAACACAAATATACAAAGGGCATGTTGCCGCTGTCACGTCGTGTGACTGGAGCCCGACAGGGCTTGAGTTCGTGAGCGGAGGCTGGGACCGAACAGTCCGCGTGTGGAAAGAAGGTGTTGGGACGCACCCAGAGGTGTATCATACCAAACGCATGCAGCGGTGCGTAGTGCTTCCGTGCTGTGATCACGACGTCTGACTTGTCATCAGGGTAACCTCGACGCTATTCACCGCGGACGCCCGCTTTGTGCTTAGCGGATCGGACGACGGTAACGTGCGCATGTGGAAAGCGAAGGCTTCAGAGAAACTTGGTATCATCGACGCGAGGGAGCGCGCTGCTATCGAGTACCGCGACAGCCTCAAGGAGCGGTGGAAGTTTGACCCCGAAGTGGGCAGAGTATCGCGGTATGTTCTGTTCTGTTCCTGACGGGATGAAGTCCAGCTACTAACGCACATGTGGAAATCAGGACACGCCACATGCCTAAACCCGTGTATAAAGCAGCCCAGCTTAAGCACACAATGTTGGAATCTCGGCGCGTCAAAGAGGACCGTAGACGCAAGCACACTCGTGCCGGCGACAGCAAGCCGAAGGCGGAACGCAAAAAAGTGGTTATTACCGAACAAACGTGATGTTTTTGCTCGGCCTCGTTCGTTCGCGCCATAGGTCTCGTAACACTATAATACTTTGTTGCGACTCCCATACCGTAGGCTGCAGTTCTTTCAGTCTGTCTACACACTGCGTGAGCGCTCCTGGTGACCCACTGCTTTCCCACGCAGTCTCGTGCATGGAATTTGAGAGTTGCGTGGCCACACATAAGCGATGCGCCCTCTCATTGCGCAGTACTTCGATGTCTTATTCGTCGGTTTTGAGATACAGAAATCTTGCTCGACACGAATGTCTCGAGTATATTCGGCCGCTTTGCATGCAGGAGTAAAGCCCTAAGGTCCGTGGCGCGAACGTGGTGCCAACCGTGGCCAACAATGTAAGCGCCCACGGCCAACGTCGACCCAAGCACGGGTCTTCTTCTTTTCTTTCCACCACCACTACGACCAACCTCAATCATCTCTACATCCGCCTCTCATTCAGCTGTAATGCGTCGCACAATGGACTATGAGCGAGGAGATATAGATGACATACCATCCCTGGGACAGTTGTCGCTGGAAGAGTGCGTATACATATTCCATCCAATCCCTTCGACGCGACTTACATCCAAACCACGCCCGCAGGGCCACTAAAACGCGCAAATCAATCCTTGATATGCCACAGGAAGCTCTGAGTCGCATTTTTGAGGCCCTCAAAACTGATAATGCGTCGCTCCTTGCCTGCTGTCTTACCCATCGCAGTTGGGTGAGAGCGGCGCAGAAGCTCCTGTTCCGCAGCGCCATAATACGCCTGGGTCAAGATAGCGCGAAAACGAACCGTACATGGTACTCGACGCCAAGAATCGCTCGGTCTGTGAGTGAGTTGCTGGCCGTTTGGTTTCCGATGCCCCCATCTCCAGACGATACTCAAGAAGACTCCGACTGGAAGATGGTCTCTCGCTTCACACGCGTCACGACTTTAACAGTGCTCTTAATGTCGTGGTCATGCCCATCATACCTCCCACACGACCTTATCTATCGCCCCTTCGTTCACGTCCGAACACTGCACGTCGAATTATCGGACTTCAGGGACGTATCGGCTTTCATGCACTTTTTGACCATCTTTCCCGCGCTAGATTGCCTTCGCGTTGCTGGTATCTCGTGGGACGAAAAGTTACCCAGTGTACCGCCGGCATACCTTGCGTCGCCGTTGCGCCTTTCCTCGCTTACGCTGGCATTTCGACCGGAATCTATGGAGCCTCAGGATGAAGAGAATATCACCTTAGCTACACAATGGCTGCCTATGGTAGAGGTTCAAAAGTTGACCCTTGAATGCTTCCCTTCATCAAGTGGTAGCACCGTGGCAACCATCCTGGGACTTGTTGGTCACAAGATACCCGAGTTAGAGCTCAGTCAAGTGGAGGAATGGGAGGAACCGCGGGTCATCGTTCGTGAGTGGCTTTTAGGTTCAGATATGGACCAAGGGGACTTACAGTTTGCGCAGCCGCCTACGGATTGTCTCATTGTACATCGTTACGCTCTCTGACGCTCAGTCTGAGCGGCAGCCTCTACGATGAGACGTCAGAAGAAGACTGTGTTTGGGCACTGCACGTACTCAACGAAATTTCCACGCCGTCCCTCGTCAAACTCGACTTCTGGTTCGCGGACACACCGCTTGCCCTCTTCTTCGGTGTCGTGGAACTTGACGACATACTGCAGCAAGAGCCATTCCAGCAGTTGACAGAAGTCGTATTCAGCTTCTACCTCAGTCCGTGGGACCTCGACAACGGCGGTGAGGTGCAAGATGCAGAAATCGATCTCATGTATCAGCGGATGCCAAAGACGAATCGACGTGGTATCTTACGTTGGCGGGAGGTCACGGACGATGACACAATATAGGTCAATGAGATTGGTCACTATTCCACGGTGCGAGTCACTAGCTTACGATGTCTACGTGGTCTTTCCTACAGCACGATTGTTATCTTGTGGAACTATAGCCTCTTTCTGTAGTATGTATCGAGTGACTGATGGCTGTAATTGAATGGAAATAGACGTTGCACTCCTTCGACCGCTCACTAATACCGTCGTGTGACGTGCGCGATGGTCACGACTCTTGATATCATACGATAGATTGAAGCGATTTGAACGCTTTTTCGGCGCATAATTTGCACTGTGGATGTACACAATAATGAGCCATGTCTTCTCCAATCCACGTCTTATAGACCGAGGACGTCTGCTGTCGTTCGTGTTCATAGGCGCCTGGCGCGTGGACGGCGGGCGCTCGTTGACTCGATCGCGCGACAACCACGACCGTCGAAATTTGGATGTCTTTTCCCTCTCTGTCCATAGCCATAGAAGATGGGCGAATGGAAAGAAAATTCCAATGTCGCAACTCCTGGCGTTGGACGCGAGCAGAACTTTGGGTACTCGAAGTATGTACGCGTCCGTCTTGCTTGTATACCCCCTACTTACGCTGAGGCATTTTTTAGAAGCTCTGTACGCGTCGCACACGTTACAATACCCGCCCTGCCGCAGGAGATGATTGATAAGATTATTCATTCTCTACGGGAGGACCGTAGTTCGCTCCTATCCTGCAGTCTCACACACCCTGCTTGGGTGGCGACCTCCCAGCAATTACTCCACGAATTCGCAGTGCTATCTTTTCGAGGGGAGCCGGCGCCACACCTCACGGGCCATCCACGATACCCATCTTCTAAAATTGCCCGACTGGCACGAAAATTGACAGTAGGCACGTTCCCTACGCCTCCAGAGTCAAACAGACCCGCAACCAACGGCGGTATCTGTGAACCTTGGGACGTGGTCTCCCGGTTCACGGAAATCACGGACCTGAAAGCATATGAGTTCTCCTGGAGCTCGGCGTATCGCCCTCATCACTCTATCTACCTCCCCTTCCGCCATGTCCGAGCGCTCACGCTTCACGCGGCAACTTTTTCCGACCCTCAAGGCTTCATCGACTTCCTCGCTATATTCCCCTCCCTAGATGACCTCGGCATATCAGACATACGTTGGGAAGAGTCACTTCCCCGAATCTCCCAGTCTGAAACATCGCAAGCCAATGCCTTGCGCGCGGTCACCATTGGTTTGCAATTCAGAAGCTGGGATGACGTTCTCATCGCCGCTCTTGCGACGCGATGGCTATCAAAGACGCACCTCGAGAGCCTATACATACAGGATGGCACTTTACTGCAATACACCGGCGCGATGCCCACGATTCTGCAAGCGGTAGGAGACAGTGTTCATCAATTAGAAGTCAGCATCCCTGGACCCTTAGTCCTCGATTCGCGGACGATTCTTCGTAAGAAACTTTCTTTCTTGTGCTGCGTCTATTATCACTCAAATTGCCTGCAGCACCCCTCGAATTGTCCCACTGTACATCTTTGGGGTCCCTTACACTCAAGGCGATACGGACACGCAGCCCCCAGTCAGACAACTCGTTGAGATGGATTCAGAAAACTTTGGAAGACATGCGGTCTCCGTCGCTTCGCAAACTCGAACTCATCTTCCACCCACATGCCTCGCTCGACGTGTTTTTGGACACCGTTACTCTTGACGATGTCCTGCAACTCTCGCAGTTTAGGCACCTCGAGGAAGTCGTATTCAGCTTTCCGCCAAGTCGTCTCAGGTTTGAGCTCAACGACTCGCGGCCGGAGGAAATACAGGACCAAATTGCTCCCATCTTCTCTCGGATGACGAAGACCAACAAGAGAGGTCTCCTTCGTTGGCAGCAGCTTGACTACATGGTCGGGGTGTTAATGGAGTATTAGGTGAAGGAGATTTCGGATACATACCAAATGAATGCTAACTCGTCATACACAGACCGTGATCCATGCTTAGTGCGCATTGGGATCAGTATATCACCTGACAACTTTGTGTCACACTAGCATAGACTACGTCCAACGAATCTCGTTCATGCCTCTCCATTCACCGAAGACAACTTGGACGGCGTTTTGAGTACGTGACATCTCTCATTATTAAAGATCGCTATCGATACCGCCTACTCTAAATTTGTGGCGATGACCATTTCTGTAGTTCCGTCTGCCCTAGAGGTCGCATCAACATGCACTTCATCCAGGTGGACCACTACTGTTTGGGCGATTGGCGTATGAGTGGGATCCGTGGTCAATGGCCTTGTAACGCACCTCGGGGCCCGCCTGCGGGCTCAACTCTGCAGGAGACTTGTGGAAGACCACGGTACGCCACGGAGACGATGCTTGACCCACTACTGCGGCTTCGAGCATGGAGAACGATATCAGATGCGTCACCTTCGCCCGTCACCCATTTGACCGTTGCGTCGATGCTCGGGGAGGCTTTAATTCAGGATCACGTCTCAGCATGCGGCCGCAGGCCACGCAGGCACGAAGTTCACGTACGAGCTGCGTCTTGTATATGGAACCAGACCGTGGGACGCCGCCTCTGAATATCCTCTGGGACAATGTTCCAATATCCAGCTCTGACGTTGTTGCTAACTAGCCGGAAGGCATGATCGGTGTGGTTGGCAAACTGCAGGTAAAGTGAAAGAGAGACGGACATGTTGAAGAGTGCGGCATGTCGAGGGGAGATTGTAAGACGGTTGCATGGTATAACAAGGGTTGAGAAAGCTGTCAGCTATGCGGCACTCCGGTTGAACTCGCCGTGCAACAACTAAATTACAAGTTTCTCCCCCACAGTGGTCGCTGTAGAAGCCGCTCGCAGACGCGCAATCGATTCTTTGCATTCAGTCGGTGCGCTACTTATTCCTTCCAGCCACCATAAGAAGACCTTCAACTCATCACGAGAAAGGGTCGTGGTCTCGGCCATAGATGTCCCCGGAAAACAATGAGGACGAGCACGAAGCTGGTCAAGCGCCGTTCTGTCTAGAAGACGGTCACATTCGAGTGGCGGAGAAGGCGCTGTCATGCGTCACATCCGTGCGCGAAGGGATTCACCTGCCGTAATAAGGCCAGCAACACTATAGTCACGTCCAATAGGTTGACGTCGCGCTTCTCGAGTGCGTGAATGAACGAATATGATTCGCTACCGTAATTTGGCGACCGCACGGGCACTGTAGCAGGTCGGGACACCCTATAAATCCCCAAACTACATGTTGGCGTCGAGTCCACCGTAGATACAAAGAAGAAATATATCACCGGCACCTGCGAGCCACAGTCCAACCTGAGGCAGCCTGAGAGAGTCGAGGGTCGGGGTCGAAGTTCGGAAGCCCGGGCTCTAAGCGCCAAAACGAATATTTTCGCTGCGTCCGACATCCTTCTTTACTTACAACTACCACCATCGCTGCTGTCCATATTGTTCGTCTGCATTACGAATTTTCAGGCATGCCTTTAGTGCGACAATCTGTCCCAAGATTACGGCCTGCTGCGCATCGCAGAAAGACCTGGTTTCGCCTACCCCGCTGCCTTTGGGCGACACCGTCGCATGGCGTCGTCGTCTAGACTTGACGGTGACCGAAGGTCGCCGGTCATCCCCAGGTACACGTACGCCTCGCGGCACCCCTGTGTCGGATTTCAGCAATTACCACCGACATTAAGTCTTTGTGACTGGGGTGCGTTCAAATTCCGATATGGTACTGTCGGCGCGGTCAGTGCTCGTATGGGGCTATGCTCGTGCTGAGCAATCCGCTCCCAGATGACTTTGACACGCTGCTCTCGGAGCCATGTTTTCGGCGGCCAGTGCAGCATCGTGCGATTGGTGGACTAGGTGGGTAGCGATATCCTGGAGTCTGGCTCAGGGCTACCTGTTTCATCTGAATAATATTCCACAAACGCAAGCAGTATGACCTCGACGACATCATTCGGAGGCTTCACGGCACGTTCATCTTGCGTTCATCACTGCCCAGGCGCGTGGTTATCGACCCGGTCATGCTTATATAGCATCAAGGTCTATGAGATAGCTTGCCTTCTTCCTCTCCCACCCCAAATCGCTGATTTCCCGCCCCGCGACCATGAGCCTGAACAAGCAGCCCATCGCCCTCACAAAACTCGCCCGCCATCGCCAACTGTCTCCCACAGCTGGCGTCCATGTGTCGCCTCTGCAGTTGGGTGCCATGAGCATAGGCGACAAGTGGGAGAGCAGGGGTATGGGTGCTATGAATAAGGAGTCCAGTTTCAAGCTGCTCGACGCGTACTATGAGGCAGGCGGTAACTTCATCGATACGGCCAACAGCTAGTGAGTCGCGTTCGATTCAGCGAAGCCTCGAAACTCGCGTACTCATCACTGGAAACTCGCGATAGTCAGGACGAGTCGTCCGAGGAGTTCATCGGAGAATGGGTCGAAAAGCGCGGAATCCGAGAGCAGCTTTTCATAGCCACCAAAGTGCGTAGCTCAACTCTCTGACGCGCTTCAACTCAACCCAAATTCTACGCAGTACACGAGCAACTTCAAGCGCAATAATCCTAATGTGCAGCAGCAGTCACTCTACGTCGGGAACAACATTCGCTCGATGCATAATTCGGTCGAGGCGTCGCTCAAGAAGCTCCGCACATCGTACATCGATTTGCTTTACGTACATTGGTGGGACTATGCCACGAGCATCCCCGAGGTCATGAACGGACTGCACGCGCTCGTGATGCAGGGTAAAGTCCTATACCTCGGCGTGTCCGACACACCCGCGTGGGTCGTCTCAAAGGCCAACACCTACGCGCGTATGAGTGGGCGCACACCATTCGTTATCTACCAAGGTGCTTGGAGCATCCTGCAGCGCGACATAGAGCGCGAGATCCTGCCCATGATTCGCGAAGAGGGTGAGTCCACGTCTCTCGCAGTATAGCGGAACATTGAATGAGACGCGGCAGGCATGGCGTTCGCACCGTGGAACGTTCTCGCGAGTGGCAAGATACGCACAGATGCGGAAGAACAGGCCAGGCGCGAGTCCGGAGAGAAAGGCCGCACGATTGGCAGTCCCGACTGGGAACGTAACGAGAACCAGCGCAAGGTGTGTGCTGCACTTGAGAAGGTCGCCCAGGAGGTCGGCGCAAAGACTATTCAAGCAGGTAAGATCACGTATCATAACACTTTGCTCGATTCTGTCAAATTGACGACTTACCCTGTCACGGTCCTATAGTGGCCATCGCGTACGTGATGCAAAAGGCGCCATACGTCTTCCCAATTATTGGCGGGCGGAAGGTCGAGCACTTCCAGTCGAACCTCGAGGCCCTCGACATCGCTCTTAGCGACGAGCAGATTGCGTACCTGGAGAGTATCCTTCCGTTCGACAAAGGCTTTCCGTACACCTCATTTGTATGTTCCGCCTTTTGGCTCCGTTCTCAAGCAACTCGGCTCACTGACGACCTACTAGGGCGATGGCTCGGATTACAACGCTCTGTTCAAGACTGCAGGGCAATTCGACAAATGGCCGGTGGCGCCGTCGTTGCGTCCTGTTCCCTGAAGACCCAAAATGTATGCACGTTGCACGTCGGTCAATGCCTGACCAACAGCACGTATCGTAACAAATGTAATATTTCCACGCCAAGTCGCGCACATGGGTTGGCAAGGGTTACCGCATTTCCCAGGAGCTGTGAACGTGGAATTGATCACGACCTGAAAACTCCTGCTGTGACGCGGTGGCATGATCAACAGCGCGTTGTGAGCAGGGACGCGCTGTCTAGACATCCCTCATCTCCTGGGGGGTGCAGCCAGAGGCGGACGTCCCGGGCCGATTCAGTACCCGGGCAATATAGTCGACAGCTACAAGAGCGGAGCAAGGATCTGGTGGATGCATGACTGTATATGAGTATAAATGATGAGAAGACTATGTGCTCACCTCGTCGAGGGTCCTGTTTTCCGGTTCATGCTCGCGACTCGCTCGTTCAAGTGGGTCGACTTGGTGGTGGGGCGCTACTAAGCCGCTCACCCGTGTTCGTTGTGTTCATATCGCTTTCAGAACAACATACAACCCGATACAACCTTGTTCTGATATTCGTCTGGAAAAAGGTCCAGTATCGCATATCATGGCGGCTTCATCCTCTTTCGAACGTCGAGACCACTTTCACAGCTCAAAATCTCTCCTACGGCGCTCGTACATCATGACTTTTCTCTTCCTTGCATAAATACACGCCAACGAACCGTCCACAGTCACACATTCCAAGTCCAGGAACCTCGCAGTCTGGACCATAGCTGTATAATCCAAGCGGTCACCTTCTCTATCGCAGGGCTCGCGTCTCTCTCGCTTGACAAATGGCTGCGCTACCGAGGCTCGAGCCGTTGGCAGGCTTCGTATCCCGCCAGAAAACGGCATACTTGAAAGCTGTCGAGGATGGAAAGGGGAAGGATTGGACGGTGGCTATGGGCAATGAGGCAGGAGGTGTGTCCAATTCATGCATGCTCAGCCGACCCCTCCTCATGCTCTTCCAGACCTTGATTCGGTCGCCAGTGCGATAGGATGGGCTTGGTACGCGTCGATAATCAGACAAGAGCCTACCGTGCCGTTGGTGCAAACGCGGAGAGCAGACCTTCGTCTTCGCGAAGAGAATCTTCACGCGCTGTCCTTGGCTGGCTTCGATCCTTCGAACCCCGACATTCTGTGTATCGACGACGTGCCTTTCACCGTCGACTTTCCATCCAGCAAATTCGCGCTTGTAGACCACAACCGGCTACCATCGAAGTTCGAGAGCCAAGACGCGAAGGTCGTTGCGATCATCGACCACCACCCTGACGAAGGCTATCACACCGACGCGAACCTGCGAAAGATCGTGACACCGATCGGTAGCGCGACCTCTCTGGTCGCGGAATTCCTCCAGAAACTGGATCTCGGGCAGATTCCGCCAGAATTGGCGACGTTACTGCTCTGCGGCATTCTCATCGACACGAACGGCCTCAAGACCGGCGGCAAGGCTGAAGAAACCGACTATGCCGCTGCGAAGTTCCTCATCCCAATCTCGCTCCTTTCTCCGGGCGACTTCGTCGCCAGCGAGTTACATCCCGCAGTCGCTGTTCAAGAGTACACGAAAAGCCTCACGCAGACATTGCGAAAGAAGAAGGCAGAGATCTCTCACCTCAGTACGCGGGACTTGCTCCGGCGGGACTACAAGGAGTACGCCATGGTTCCGGCATGGGCACCAGACAAGTCGATCCTCGTCGGACTGAGCTCAGTCCCCATCGGCCTGAAGTCTTGGATCTCTCGCCAACCTGACTTTTGGTCTGCTACTGAGAAGTGGATGGGAGACTGCGGATTGTCTGTGCTCGGCATCCTTACGTCCTTCCGCGATACGGAGGATGCGAAAGAGCGAGCCAAGGGCAAGCACCGCCGGGAACAACTGTTCGTCGTCCGTGAGGGTGCCGTAACGGAGCTCGCGGAACGCGTCTTCGATGGCCTCGCGCGCAGCCAAGAGCTTGATCTGCGGGAGGTGAAGTTTGTGAAGGACTACGATGTCGTAGAGGGCGTGGGCTTCGCGCCTGCGTATAAGACGCGCGTATGGCGGCAAGGAAATGTAGAAGCAAACCGCAAGGTCACGGCACCCGCAGTCAAGTCGATAATTGAGGGCCGAACATGATAAGCTGCTTGAGTTGCAGTAAGTACGCAACCTCTCGGCTCCTTAGGCCTTTGTGCGCCGCATGATACTAATTTTGGCGAATCTTTCTGAATCTTTGCATTGACAGGGCGCTCCATGATCGGAATAAAGGATTTACCGAATACAGCCTCAAGCTGTGCGTGGATTGGAGTATGTATCTCGCATACAAGACCTAGCAATCATCTATTACATCTCGCGAAGTGGGATTTGGGCAAACTATGTCGCTGGTCCAGTCACACACATGTGTGCGGACACCAAGTCTTCTTGGCGCGAATTACCTCTGTGTGCCCGTGCGGGTTGCGTGCGGGAATGAAGCGCCGTAACACTCAATGACCTGCTCACAATTCTGTGCGCGCCGCAGCCACCATCAGACATCGCCGAGAACGCGAAGCCTACAGTATATTGGAGGTACTGGTACGCCGTTCCGACGCGTATGTCCGCAGTACGGCATTGACGCTTTTCTACATACTATTTTGCCGGGCTGTGGAAAGACGAGTCAAATCGGGCCCACGCTAAGAAAATTGGCATGATCTCTGCTGTTTTCTCGGCCCACCCGGTGTACACTCTCTCGTATGCATATTCATTGACTAGACGATACTGACATTCTCCCAAGCGGCTCGCCGCAAGAGCGACGTGTACATGCCGCCAGCGATAGTACTTATACGAGCCTGGAGAGGACTGTATCCTCCAACACACACATCCATTCTCATCCACCAGTCAACTATCAACACAATCGTATTCCGGAATGTCTATCTTCGATCGCCCACCTCAACCTCAGACTCGTCTTGGATATCATCGCCAGTTGGCCCCCACGGCTGGCGTGCATGTCTCCCCCATCCAGCTCGGTGCGATGAGCATCGGTGACAAGTGGGATACAATCGGCATGGGTGCAATGAACAAGGAAGACAGCTTCAAGCTACTCGACGCGTTCTACGATGCCGGCGGGAATTTCATCGACACCGCCAACGTCTAGTGAGCGATATCTTCAATATTGATCACGACGAGGAGCTGACCATGTACTCAGTCAGGAGGGCAGCTCTGAAGAATTCATCGGCGAATGGATGGAGAAGCGCGATATCCGCGATCAGATGGTCATCGCTACAAAGGTACGCTTGTCATCCAGCTGGAGTATATGTAGAGCAAACTCTCATGTCATTCCCCTCTGCAGTACAGTGCCAACTGGGTACGCACTGCTCCAATTGGCCAGAAGACGCACTACACTGGCAACAACGCCAAGGCGTTGCACCTCGCCTTCGAGGCCTCGTTGAAGAGGCTGCGAGCTAGCTACGTCGACATCTTCTATGTCCATTGGTGGGACTATGCCACCAGTGTCGAGGAGATCATGAACGCTCTACATGTGCTCGTTCTCCAGGGCAAGGTCCTGTATCTCGTCAGTAATTTCGCTGCTCCTCTCGTTTCTTTCTTGCTGACCGCTCCCTCTTATTCAGGGTATCTCTGACACACCTGCCTGGATGGTGGTGAAGGCCAATGCGTATGCCCGTCAGAACGGCAAGACACCCTTCGTCATCTACCAAGGCGAGTGGAGCATCCTTGAGCGCGACTTCGAGCGCGACATCATTCCGATGGCTCGCAGCGAAGGTATTCCCATTCAAATAAACATATTCTGGCGCATGCTGACAGCTTTCATGCGCGGATAGGCATGGCACTGGCACCATGGGGTGTTCTTGCCGCAGGCAAGATTCGCACAGACGCAGAGGAGCAGCGCCGCAAGGAGTCTGGAGAGAAGGGCAGACAAACATTCCTCCCCGATTGGGAACGCACGCCCGATCAGCGCAAGGTATGCGCTGCGCTCGAGAAGGTGGCCGAAGAAGTCGGCGCGAAGAGTATCTCTGCCGGTAAGTCGCTTTCTTCCGCCCGCCCTCGCACCAACCCTCATAAAATCCCTCGCTACCAGTCGCGATCGCCTACGTCATGCAGAAGACCCCATACGTCTTCCCCATAATCGGCGGCCGTAAGGTGGAGCACCTCCATGACAACCTAGAGGCCCTCGAAATCATTCTCACACCCAAGCATGTCACGTACCTTGAGAGCATCCTTCCTTTCGATCCAGGCTTCCCCTTCAAATACTTTGTAAGTCGCATGCACCAAGTGTGGATGCCTAAGTACTGATCACTCGTCTTCAGGGCAACGGTTCGGATTACAGCGCCATCTTCAAGACTGCAGGATACTTTGACAAGTGGCCCGTCGCGGAGGCTATCCGCCCGACTAAGGAAAATCAGGATTCGGGCCCTAAGTGAGGTCAGTTGGATGTGCGCAAGGTTTCTGGGCCTGTGGTAGCAAAACATCTACACTCTTGTATTACATTATGATGATTTTGCACTTGAAGCTTGAAGCGCGGGCCGCGCGCCATCTTCATGGACCACGACGTGCACGGTACGGGACCTGAATCTGCTCTAAGTCAGCCCTTCGAGAGCCAGGGCTTAGGGTCACATGCACATTACGGTACGACAGGTTTCAATCCGTGAAGTCCATGCGATATTGATTTCGCGTCCTGCTGTCCTAGTTATGCTTTCTGGCGCAAATTCACACGTGTCACTTCTCGAACATGCGTACATGTACTGGATGTCGGACTGCACGTATAGTGCCAGCTTCGTGGCGTTCAGCTCTCCCTTCCCGCGCTTGAACGCCCGCCGAGGGATCGTATTATCAGACGTTTGCGGCCGTTGGATCAGTCTGCCAGGCTTGTGGTGAGGTGCGATCCAATATCTCTATATCGTATTATGCTGACGTACCTATAGACATTCCCGTGTGTTTGCTGCTCGAACCGTTTCATTGGGCGATATTTTCCGTGCACCCACTTGCCAATGATGCACCAGAAGTTTGACTTTCGTCGCCTCTCGAAGACCGGAAAACTCATGTGCTCCTTCTCACGATGCGTGGGTGCCACATTTCCGCTTTGCGCCTACGATCTCTACGGCAGCGCCTGCAGCTCCACTTACGTTCGCCTGTTAGTATTAGGACAACGCGCCGGCATGCTGGGCGACCGCACTCATACTACTCAAGGCATAGAGCTCCCACAATGCAGTCCCGTGCAGCCCTCAACTCCCAGCATAAGTCCCCACGAAACCCGTGATAGAACAATTAAGAGTTCATCGGACGTTTTGCCTCGGAAGCTACGTCGTACGCAATGTCCAACCGTCGATACGAATGCCGCCGATGTGGGGGTATAGAGCTTTGACCTACCCGCAGCGATCGGTCGCACCCCCGTACCATGCCCTCGCCCCGACTGGATTCCGTAGAGCTTGTCCTCATCGTCACAGAGTCTGGCCTGTATGGTAAGTTTCTGGTGTTGATTCTTCTTGGCAACGTGTTGATTGTTCTCAGGCATCTTCCTCGTCCTTCTTACCAGAGCACTTGGAACCTTGTACGAGAGGCGGAAATATGGCCACTCGCATGTATTGCTTCTAGCAGTTTCTATATGTCTCTTCTGTACCATCACAGCGGTGCGCAATTCGCGCTTGGCGGTGTTCCGTTGACTGACTCCTATCTTATAGCATTTGATACTAGATGTCGCGAGAGCCTTCGACGCGTTCATCTACATTCAGGGTAACATCGTGGGGCCACTGCTCCAAAGCGGACGTTCTACGCCTGCTGAAGAGTACTTCAACGACCTGTCACAGGCTAAATATGTTGCTGTGTCCGCCTTCTATGTTGTTACGACCGTCGTCGGCGACGGCTTCATGGTGAGTGACCGATATGAGCACTGGTTTCGACTTTCACTGGTAGGCTCACAACACACCACAGATATATCGGTTATACATCGTCTGGAGCCGAATGCTTTGGGTGATCATTCTGCCATCAATGTCATTCGTGACCATGTGCAGTACGTCCAAGCTCCTGGTCGCCCATGGAAATCAAAAAAAAAAAAACTGAACGAGTTCCAGTAAGCGGTGGAAAGATTGTGTCCGCTGTCACTGATAAGGGCGGGAGCATATTCAACATTGAGGGGCAATGGATCACGGCGTGGTTTGCGCTGACTCTCGTGTGTGTGACCGTCTTGTGTCACCTTGCACACGGGATGGCTAACCTCATAATTCCAGCACCAACGTGATGTCGTCCGGTAGTGTTCGGGACGTTGCCTCTCTGGTTCATCGCTGACTGTGACATAGCGCTGATCGCTTATAAGGTCTGGCTTAGCAAGCGAAACGTCTCCAGACTCGGAAGTACTCACTTCACGGTGCGTCAGTACACAGTACACACCTATGTCAACATGTCTACTTATCTTCATCATAGCTGATCCAACGCGTAATAAACGCTTTAGTTCAGAGCGCCGCCCTCTACACGTAAGTTAACCACTTCCTTCAATACCTTCATCATGCTCAAAATGCGCGACAGATTTTTTCTCATTCTCTCATTGGCCTTCTACGCGCGTCAGAACAATATACAGTTTATATTTGCTGCAATAGTGAGTTCGACTGCAGTCACCTTGAATCCAAATGCTGATTCGCGCATTCTCAGGACTGTCCGATCGTAGTACGTTCTTCCCTTGCCAATGATTCCACACTTCCAGCTCATGTTCGCAGGGGATTGCATTTACAATGATCGCCGCGCGCTCAGGACGACCAGTTCGAGGATCTGAGAGCGAGGCTGAGTCTCACAGTATGCGGGACATGCGCCCTGTGGCCATCAAGATTACGAGAGAGATCAATTCGGACTCCACGCCAGGTCGTGTGTCCAGCTCGAAGCCAACCATGCTTCAAGATTTCGAGGAGGCCTTAGATGACGGTGAGGGTGAAGGCGACTCGGAGGGCGAACGGACACAGAAGGGGTTTTCTAAATTGTCTCAGGACGGGGCTCCTGTTTGAGGCCCTCATTCCGTTAGTATGTCTTGACTCCTGCGTCTTAGATCATATTTTGACTGGATGGATTTTATAGCAACTTGCATATGTAACAGCCATCTAGTGTTATGTTGTTGGCTGCCCACCGCCATGAAGATGAATGCCGTCAGTCCCTATCGGACTACAACCTTCCTGTACTTCCTGTGTTTGCGGCACGCGACTCTTTAGAAAAGCATGACACTAACATGTAAACAGATGTCAGCTGCCCATGGTGGCTGTGAAGTCGCGATACATTAAGTGAGGTGTAATGACATTCACGCCGCAGCCTCGTCTTCTCGCGCCAAATTTGCGCGAAACACTCGAAGAAATCGTAGAGAAGATTTGAGCCTTGCATTATAGTATGGCAACGTCGATGGGTCTCTCGAGGTTTTGCTGGACCTGACCCTTGTATTTCGCGGAGAATTACGCGTGCCCGTCTGCAGTGTCACAAAGCGAGCGCGCCAGGTCACACAACCTCCGCCACGTGGTCATAAAAGGCGACTCGATTTCCATCCTTGAACACGTCACAACATTTCCACCAGTACCACATCGGTGTCGGATTTTGACAACAGCTGTAAAAATTCGACGCGCCTAGTGTAGGTAACATGTGCCGGGGCGTTGATCGTGGCGTCTCGCGTCGGCTATGTGGGTTGTCCCTTTTATATGCTGTTAGCGTTTACCTCACGACCGTCATGTTCTAGAACCACGGCGTCCATGACCCCCTCCCCAAGCTTGAATGCTACAGAACTCGGTCTCATAGTCGCAGAAGCAAGTCTGTATGGTGGGTCCAACTCGATGTTCATCATTGTCATATCTTCACCTGATGTTCCCGTCATGTCAGGGATCTTCCTTGTGCTCCTATTCAGAGCACTTGAGGTGCTCTA
Organism: Ceriporiopsis andreanae CBS 279.92; assembly: GCA_001969225.1. Taxonomy (NCBI): domain Eukaryota; kingdom Fungi; phylum Basidiomycota; class Agaricomycetes; order Polyporales; family Meruliaceae; genus Ceriporiopsis; species Ceriporiopsis andreanae. Next base: position 10,547 of record ALYI01004264.1, on the reverse strand, counting down.
CGGCAGGCATAAACGACGTGAATCTCACGCGCTACTTCTTGTTGTATCAGGATGTCTATCTGGTACGATCACCGCTGTAGGTGATACAATACCGTTCAAATTTGAGCAAAGCGCTCACATTTTGATAGCATCTCGTCTTGGACGTTTCCCGAGTATTTGACGCGTTCATATACAACCCAAATCTTTGTGCTCTCGGGGATATCAGACCGGGTGGCGTACAAGGTACTAGCCCAGCGACGGCATTCTTTGAGGACCTCTCAACCGTCAAATATGTCTCCATCTCCGCTCTGTACTTCGCCACAACCACGCTTGGCGATGGTTTCATGGTACGTTCAATGGTTTTCAGTTCATCCATATACACACCGATCGCCTCGTAGATATACCGGCTCTACGTGGTTTGGAACCGATCTTGGCGGACAATCGTAATCCCTCTCACATTCCAAACTGCGATGCTCGGTATGTGCTGCACCTTGCCTAGTATTACAAGTCCGTCGCAGAATTGACCCTTCGTGCTCAAGTGACCGGTTGTATAATTCTCTGGTTGGTCTCTTATAGACCTCGTGGGGGGAGTATCTTTGCCACTGGTGGCGGCTGGATTGCAGCATGGTACGCCTTGACACTATGGTAGGTTCCGAATTCTCTTGGTCGACACTTGTTCATCATACAACGAAAGTACAAATCTGATTTGCTCAGGTAACGTCCTTGGTGTTGGCGATGTGTGCCGTTGTTGAGAACGATTTCTAGTTCTCATCGGATACAAAGTGTGGCGAAGCCGACGTAGAGTGTCCGAATTGGGTCGCATGCCTTTCTCCGTACGTCGTTCTCATGCAGAATAGTATTTCGCTTATCGCTGACTGCCCGCGTCAGCCCATGCACAGGGTAATGAACACCCTGATCCAAAGTGCAGCTTTGTATAGGTACATTCAGCCGTGATGCGAGATTTTATTGACTGAGCATCACAAAAACAGCGTGAACCTCCTACTATCCTTAATCCTATACGGACTCCAGAATAATGTCCAGTATATTCTTGCTGCTACGGTGGGTTTTAGCTTCCACACAATGCCAGGCGTATCCTTCTTATTCAGTGTATGTAGAACTGTCCTGTGGTGGTAAGTGCTCGTATATCTTGCAACCACCTTCAGCTTCGCTCATGTTCCTCGAGGGCATTGTATTCACAATGATCGTTGCGCGTGCTGGACAACGATCTGCTTGGGAAACTACTTCAGAGGAACGGTCACGAAATCTTCGGGATATATTCCCGATGACGACAATGACCACGGACGACGAAGACGAGGGGAGGCCAGGTAAATCAGCGCCCCAGCTTCCGGTTTTTAAACCACAGTCGCCGCAGAGCTCAATCAAAGTCTCGCATGCCTCGGGTCGTTCGTCGCCTACGTGAGAACGATGGCTACTGCCTCGGTGTCGACAATATTGACGATTGTTATAATACCTCGTCTACCTTTACCTTCTGTACGTCGAGATGTTGAGAAGACTCCACAGAATAACACCCCTCTGCGGCGCATAGGGAGGGCGCCGCACGATTCTCACGAAGACCACAATGGCTTCTGTAGAAGTGTAACACAGAGCTATCGCAAGACAGTGCCCCTAGCAAACATAGCATACTCACACATACGATGGAAATATCCTGTACGAATAGCTATTTACGGGTAGGACGGATAGCCTGCTGTGCGGGCCATTTATCAAAGTGCCCGGCGGATTTCGCGATAATGCAGTAGTCGGTGCCATCGCCCTAGATATATGGTGAGCACATGATGATGAGATTAAGACCAGCTCCGACTTACAAACATGTCAAATGGGAAGCCTTTCCTGAAAGGCAAGATGCCGTCGAGGAAGGCGATATGTTCGGAGGTGAGCGATATCTCCAAAGCCTCAAGGTTAGCAAGCAGATGCTCGACCTTGCGCCCGCCGATGACGGGGAAGACATACGGCGCCTTCTGCATCAGATATGCGATGGCCACTGCGCATGGTGTTGTGGGTACTTAGTCATGGCCTGGAAGCAAGCTACTCACCAGACGTGATATTCTTCGCGCCTATCTCAGCTGCGACCTTCTCGAGCGCGAGACATACTTGACGCTCAGTCTCGGTACGCTCCCAGTCTGTCCACAAAGTGCGCCCATGCTCGCCCGTCTGGCGGCGGCGCTCCTCCTCCGCGTCCGTCCTGATCTTTCCCGCCGCAAGGACGTTCCACGGCGCGATGGCCATGCCCTACATGCGTACGGGCAATCAGCCACTGGCATCGCGCCTACCCCGGTCATCAGTAGCGACCCACGTACCTCTGCAATCGCCATAGGAATGATATCGCGCTCCAGGTCACGCTCGAGGATGCTCCACGCGCCCTGGTATATCACGAACGGAGTCTTGCCGGTGAGGCGCGCGTACGTGTTCGCCTTCGACACGACCCACGCGGGCGTATCCGAGACGCCGAGGTACAGCACCTTGCCCTGCACGACGAGGTTGTGCAGCCCGTTCATCACCTCCTCGACGCCCGTCGCGTAGTCCCACCAGTGCAGGTAGAGGATGTCGATGTACGTCGTGCGCAGCTTCTTGAGCGACGCGTCGACCGAGTTGCGCAGCGACTTGAGGCTGTTCCCGACGAACTGCGTCTTCTGCGCGATCTTCTCGCCGCGCTTGTAGTTCGTCGCGTACTGGATGTTGTGAAGTCAACACTCGGCAACGTGTACTGGAAGGAGACACGCTTTTGATCAGCAGGGCACGAACCTTCGTGGAGATCACTATCTGTTCGCGATTATCGCGTTTCTCCATCCACTCGCCGATAAACTCTTCAGACGTCCCGTCCTGGCTGCGCGTCCCCGTTTGTCAGATTCCATGCCCGCAAGTCAAGGCGTCGCCACTTACTATCCATTCGCCGTATCGATGAAGTTCCCGCCGGCGTCGTAGAACGCGTCGAGCAGCTTGAAGCTGCCCGCCTTGTCCATCGCGCCCATGCCGTACCGGTGCCACTGGTCGCCGATGCTCATCGCGCCGAGCTGGATCGGCGACACGTGCAGGCCCGCGAGGGGCGCGAGCTGGCGGTGCCTGCCAAGCTTGGTCGCAGGCTCTGGCGGCGACGCCCACAGGCTGGTGAGGTTCTCACTCATGGTGCTGGTGCGCTGGTGTTGAGGAGGGCGGGAGGCGGAATATGTGTGAGCGCAAACAGAAACGTCGACATGGCGTGGCGGGAGGCCGGCTTATATGTCGCGCCCAGAGTCTGCAGCCTGAGCCTTAATGTCCCTGCACGGTGCAGACGTGAGACCAGGAGACCCGCACCCATGGAGAGAATACAAACGCTCAAAACATACCGAGCGCACAGTCGGTTGGCGTGCGAACTTACTCACACCGGCCCGCTCCTTGTAAGGCATGACACTGTCCACTGGAGAATTGATAAGAAAACGCAAGTCCGGTGCTTTGGATCCCTCTCATCTCGCTTTAGCAGCTGTGAATAAGATAGACTCGGATTTTGATGGAGACGACGCGCACTGACAGAGCGCTCTCACATGTCCTCCGCGGAGGTGGCGATCTTCCACGCCTGGCATTCATAGTCTAGAGCTTGAGAACGTGCATTCAAATAATATACACTAGACAACGCCACTGATACAGACCGATAGCTAGTACGTTCAACCTCCCGCCGGTGCTTAGTTGGCGGTAGGGCGGATTGGTGGCTGGACAGGCCACTTGTCGAAATGTCCAGCGGACTTGAAGAGGACGCTGTAGTCAGATCCATCACCCTGAACAACGTGTCAGTCGTGCAAAAAACCGACACCACAGCAAGACGCTCACGAAGCCGGTGTACGGGAATCCCTTGTCGAACGGCGACACGCCCTCGAGGTACGCGATCTGGTCGTCGCTGAGCGCGATGTCGAGCGCGGCGAGGTTCTCGAGCATGTGCTCGACCTTGCGCCCGCCGATGATGGGGAACACGTACGGCGTCTTCTGCATCACGTACGCGATCGCGACAGCCGTGATACTCTTCGCGCCGACCTCCGCCGCGACCTTCTCGAGGGCCTGGCACACCTTGCGCTCGCTGGGCGTGCGCTCCCACTCGGGGCCGCGCATCGTGCGCCCGTGCTCGCCCGTCTGGCGGCGGCGCTCTTCCTCGGCGTCGGTGCGGATCCTGCCCTGTCCGAGGACGTTCCAAGGCGCAAGTGCAAGACCTGGGACATGTGGGTATAAGCGGGAGAGCAGATCTAAAAGCGAAAGATATGACACACCTTCTGCACGGCACATTGGAAGAATCTCGCGCTCAAGGTCGCGCTGGAGGATACTCCATGAGCCCTGGTAGATCACGAACGGCGTCTTTCCGGTAAGACGGGCATATGTGTTCGCCTTCGACACGATCCAAGCTGGCGTATCAGACACACCCTGATTATACTGAATGTCAGGGAAGCTAAAACAGGCGCATATATGCGGTGCTTACCAGGTAAAGGACCTTGCCAGACGCGACCAAGTGGTGCAACCCGTTCATCACTTCTTCCACACCAGTGGCATAGTCCCACCAATGGAGATACAGGATGTCGATGTAGTCGGTTCGCAGCTTCTTCAGCGACGCTTCTACGGAAAGGTGCAGCGACTTCATGTTGTTTCCTGTGTAGTGTGTCCTCTGCGGAATCTCGGGAGAGCCACGTTTCCAGTTCGTAGTATACTGCGAGACCCGTCAGCACAGAAATGGAGCATATATGCGCGATGCAAACTGACCTTGGTGGCGATCACCATTTGCGCGCGGTTGTCGCGCTTTTCCATCCACTCTCCGATGAACTCTTCAGAAGTCTCATCTTGGCTGCACCGAAGTCAATAACAACGCGTAAACGAGACGAGAGCGCGACTCACTAGTTGTTGGCGGTGTCGATGAAGTTGCCTCCGGCGTCGTAATAGGCGTCGAGCAGCTTGAAGCTTTGCTCCTTGTTCATCGCGCCCATTCCGACGGAGTCCCACTTGTCACCGATGCTCATGGCACCGAGGGCGATAGGCGAGACATGGACACCGGCCAGGGGCGAGAGCTGGCGGTGGCGACCGAGCTTGGTGGGTGGCAGCGGAGGTCGGACCCAAAGCGACATTGTGCGAGTGGTTTTGAGGGTGAGTTTGGGGGTTATGTGGGGTTTGCAGACAAGTACTGAGGTCGTCGCTGGGCATCGAGGAGCTTTAAATACTCTGGAGCCCAAGTAGCCAGCGCCTCTCCACGCTAGCATGGCTTCGAAGGTGCGTCCGTTGGAGAACGTTGGGTCTATCGACTCGCACCTTACCAATCCACGAGAGCATTAATGGCGAGGGGAAAGACCGCTTTCCGCGGGGTGACATCATGGTAACTGGCAAAGGGGTACGACGAACGGATGCAAATGAATGCAGCGCGCTCGTCGTCGCGGTCGTCGACCGCCTGCTAAACATTGATCAAGCGCGTCCGACATCACGGAAAAACGGCGATCACGGGAATGCGGCGAGCGTACGTGTGCGCGGCATCGTCTGCATCCTCAGCGCTGCTCGTCCCACCGCTTGTTCAGCGTCGCCAGCCAGGCGTTTGGACCCCCTGAGGGCGAAGAAAAGAGTCAGAAACGACGTCGGAACCGCGCATCGCACCTACGCACCCTCCGGAATCCGATAACGGTGGTGGCTAGACACTTTGAAGCTGAATCAGACACCAGGGAGAACCGTGACGGTGGGAGCAGCCACTCTATCCACATTCAAGGGAGATAGGTCGCTCTAGTTCGAAGAAGCATAGCTCGGAGCGTCGCACAAGACTCCACGATGACTGGGTAGAATGACTTGGAATTTGCGCAAGGTTGTGGATGCAGTCCAAGGAGATACGACACTAAAATTCGCCGCAAATCGTGATCACTTCGGCAACATCAATATTCTTGTATCGTCGACGCCTTGACGTCTCTGGACTCAGACAAATATACATGAGGGGGGCATTTCATTTCTCTTGTAAAAGTACAGGTGTGTTCGCATTCTCATAGACTTGGTGAAAGATAAACATCCCTAAGCACTACTCACTTCTACGTCTCCGACGGTAGCGGACACAGGTCGAATAGGTTCCGCAAGAGGCCACTTGTCGAAGTGACCCGCAGTCTTGAAGTAGGTGTTGTAGTCTGTGCCGTCGCCCTGAAACACGATCCAAACAGGTGTTCGTTGTCAGCACACGCCGTGGAGCGGGATCCACGTCCATGACAAAGCAGCAAGAAAGACGATGTCGCGCGAAACGGATTCAGGATAGAGCGAAACGGGCCCAACATTGAGCGCATCGGACCCAGCGTCGAGCGAACTGGGCTCAGGACCAAGAAAGGAGCGAGAATGCATACACTCACCCAGTAGCGTATCGGCATGCCCTTGTCGAACGGCAGGATGCTCTCGAGGTACGCGATGTGCGCGGGCGTGAGCGCGATGGACAGCGCCTCGACGTTTGCGTGCAGGTGCTCGACCTTGCGCCCGCCGATGATGGGGAACACGTACGGCGTCTTCTGCATCACGTACGCGATGGCCACTGCAGACGTAAATGCCGTCAGTACGCAGCCCTAATTTCAGTAGGCACAGCACACACCTGCCGTGATGCTCTTCGCGCCGACCTCGCCCGCGACCTTCTCGAGCGCGGCGCACACCTTGCGCTCGTCCTCCGTGCGCTCCCACTGGGGGGACATGATCGCCCGGCCCTTCTCGCCGCTCGCCTTGCGCCGCACCTCCTCTGCGTCTGTGCGGATCTTGCCCGCCCCGAGCACGTTCCAGGGCGCGAGCGCGAGTCCTGGTCGTGCGCCATCATGAGCAAGATACGAGCCAGACGCCTCGAGAAATGCCTCACCTTCATAGCGCGCCATCGGTATGATCTCGCGCTCGAAGTCGCGCTCGAGGATGCTCCACGGGCCCTGGTAGATGGAGAAGGGCGTCTTGAACGCCATCCGCGCGTATTGATTAGCCTTCGCCACGACCCACGCCGGGGAGTCTGAGATGCCCTGCATTATCGAGCCATTATTATTTAGTTCCATGTATAGGATCTAGGTCAGGCATGGAAGCTACACGTACGAGATATAGCACCTTCCCCTGCTGGACAAGCGCGTGCAGGCCGTTCATCACCTCCTCCACGGTGGTAGCGTAGTCCCACCAATGCACATACAGGATATCGATGTACGATGTGCGCAGCTTCTTCAGCGACGCCTCGACCGAGACATGCATCCCCTTGACGCTGTTCCCCGTGTAGTGCGTCTTCTGCGCGATGTTCGGCGTGAAGCGCTTCCAGTTAGACGTGTACTGGGCAAGGTGCACATTGTCATCAGTATCACGCGCGATATGATGGGAGGCGCAACACACCTTGGTCGCGACAACGATCTGGTCGCGGATCCCACGCGTCTCCATCCACTCCCCGACAAACTCCTCGGAGGAGCCTTCCTGACTGCAGCCAACATCAGCGTCATAGGAACGGCGCAAGACACCGGACACGAGACGCGCACTAGTTGTTCGACGTGTCGATAAAATTCCCGCCGGCCTCGTAGAACGCGTCGAGCAGCTTGAAGCTGCTCTCCTTATCCATCGCGCCTAGCACGGGGCCCCATTTGTCGCCGATGCTCATCGCGCCGAGCGCGATGGGCGAGACGTGCACACCGGCCAGCGGGGAGAGCTGGCGGTGGTATCCGAGACGGGTTTGCGGCTCGGGAGGTGGGGCGAAGAGGTTGGCGGCCATATTGTTGCAAGCTGTCGATCTACCGAGGTGAGTGAGTGTGTACGATTTGTTCGCTGAGAATGAGAACAACGATGCTTCGATACATCGTTTTTATATCGGTTGGTTGGTGCATGCACACAGAGCTCTCGTGCTGCCGAGGACGACGTGTCCGCAAGGCGTGCGTTGAACGGGCTCGGGAGGTTCGTAACCACATATTGAGTGAACGCATAGTGAATTGAAGGACGTGTATCCCGACCATCAACGCGCCCAGCATTCTCGCGCGCATTGTCTGATACTCTGCGGTCGAATAGGGCGGCGAGGCCCTCAGGCGCCCCGCGGGAGCAAAGTCGGCGGGCACGCGTGTTGGCACGGCACACGCGCGCATCATTGGGGAGGCCCGCGCTGTCTTGGATTCGACGCGTTCAAACGGCTCTGCAGTCAAGCAGCCCAGCGCTGCTGTGATGCGCGACGCGTGCACGGCGCGGATACCAGCCTAGCGCCAGCATCGATGAGCGGTTCCGACGCGAAAATTCGGGAGACCGACGTACCGGTCAAAGCTCGGCGTCACGTGCGTCTCGTTTTCCTCCTGCACGCAGCTGTGACAATTCGCGACTAGTTTTTGTTCGTGACATGGTCTAAGAAAGTGGAACGGAGATCATGTTGGTACAGAACTACGACAGCTTTTGGCTTTTGATGAAATGTGGCGTTGATACGCAATAATAGACTTATTATATCCTTTTCTGAACTTGTGTATTGAAAAACAAAAACTTACCGCCGCGCGTCCACACCAAGCCAGAACATCAACTTAGCAGCTCCCCACCAACAAGAAACGCGAAGGCTAATCATACAATGCATTTCAATAGGATGTGATACACTACAGGTACCACAGAGTTTCTTTTGCGCTACGATCCGGCTGACATTTTATCGTCTGCTCTAAGCCTTAGCAGGAGGCCGGATAGCCTGAGCGGGCGGCCACATCTCAAAGTGCCCTGCAGTCTTGAACAGCGCGTTATAGTCCGAGCCGTCTCCCTGGAATCGCAACAAGAATGTCAGAGGTTATCGATGATCGACCAATTCGCGCAACTTACGAAGTACTTGGCAGGGAAGCCCGGATCATGTGGCAAGATGCTCTCCAGGTACGCGATCTGCTTGGGCGACAGGCTGATTTCCAGTGCCTCGAGATTGCTGTACAGGTGCTCGACCTTGCGTCCTCCGATGATGGGGAAGACGTAGGGAGTCTTCTGCAACACGTACGCGATAGCGACTGCCGCGAATATAAGCAAAGGTCACTCTACAAAACAAGACTAGAAAGCGAAACACACCTGCAGTGATGCTCTTCGCGCCGATCTCGCCGGCGACCTTTTCGAGGGCGAGGCACACTTTGCGCTCGTCTGGGGTGCGCTCCCAACCCGCAGCGAACACCTCACGTCCCTTTTCGCCTGTCTCTCTGCGCTTCTGTTCTTCGGCGTCCGTGCGGATTTTGCCACCGGCGAGGACGTTCCAAGGAGCCAATGCCATTCCTGTCGAGATAGAATTTGATAGTGAGGGACGGTCAAGCAGCTCGAAGAGTAAGCGTACCTTCGCTACGCGCCATTGGGATGATATCGCGCTCAAAGTCGCGCTCAAGGATGCTCCAAGCGCCTTGGAAGATAGCGAATGGAGTCTTACCGTGCTGGCGCGCGTAGGCATTGGCTTTCACAACGACCCAAGCTGGGGTGTCAGACACGCCCTTAATGATGATCGTCAATTAGCCCGGTATATCACAATTGTCATCCCAATACTCACCAGATAGAGGACCTTGCCTTGCAGGATGAGACCGTGCAGAGCGTTCATGACCTCCTCGACGCCAGTGACATAATCCCACCAGTGCACGTAGAGGATGTCGATGTAGGACGTGCGAAGTTTCTTCAAGGAGGCTTCGACGGAAAGGTGCAGTGACTTCGCGTTGTTTCCGGTGAGGTGCGTCTTCTGCCCAATGCCGGAGGCGGCGCGGCGCCAGTTCGTGGTATACTATCGAAAAGCACCTCGGTCAACACGAAGATGGAGCGACACATGTAAAAAGCGCACGCTGAACGCACCTTGGTAGCTACTACCATCTGATCGCGTACGCCGCGCTGCTCCATCCATTCTCCAATAAACTCTTCTGAAGAACCTTCCTGGCTGTATCGTGCGTTAGTCGGTACTACAATTGGCAAGAGGGCGCGCTACTCACTAGTTGTTGGCCGTATCAATGAAGTTTCCTCCAGCCTCGTAGAACGCGTCGAGCAGCTTGAAGCTGGATTCCTTGTTCATGGCACCCATACCTATGCTCGCCCACTTGTCACCGATACTCATGGCGCCAAGCGCGATAGGAGAGACATGAACACCGGCCAGAGGAGCCAACTGACGGTGGTACCCAAGGCGGGTTTTGGGCTCAGGGGGTTGCGCGTAAAATCCGGACATGATAGGAGAGATGGGGCGTTCACAAGTGAGCTTGACAATGAAAGAGCAAGAGTGCACGTCATGTCGACGATGTTCTTGCAAGTATATATACGGTTTGCAGCCGTACATACACTGATCGCGTGGAACATCCTGGAAAGGTACGTCAATGCTAGATGGCTATCACGGCTGGCGTGAACAGAGGAACCGATTGAGTTCTGGTCGAAGACCCTGACGGACTGATGGAAGCTACGAGGGAAGGGCGGAAGATAGATGAGTAAAGGCCAGCCGCACGTCCGCGCACGCACGGCATCCGACAATGTCGTCACGGCCCCGCGAGATACGGAAACATTATATGGTGGCGTCCTGGGAGGAGGAGGAGGAGGTGTATTTTCAGTCTACGAGCGGTTACAATGTACTCTACGTGCCAGAGCTTATGTAATCGCCTTTCAACTACGAGCGACGATTA
>ALYI01004263.1:0-21309 GCA_001969225.1 Ceriporiopsis andreanae CBS 279.92 | reverse complement strand
GCGGCGAGCCGCTTTTGTGAGCGAAGGTTGACCATGGCGGCTGCAGCGACGAGCAAGATCAAGGGTTCAGCCTCTCGTTTTCAACAAAAAAACGGGCGAGGATGACTTACCTTGGGTCTTGAGGAGGTCGTTGAGGACGGCGTAGGCGACGGTGTGAGCGTGCGTGGGCGACGGCTTACGTGAGCAGCCACCCGGCGAGCGTCCAAACTCTAAGTGGCCGAGCTGTACAGTTTACGGCGAGGGAAGGTCTCCGGGTCTCGCGGGGACGTCTCTGGCGTCTACCGCAGAAATCCCTCTGCTGTGCAGTCTCCGCGTCCCGCCACTGGCTGCTCCCGCTCAGCGGCGCTACGCGGATGGACCGGACCTTGACCAGCACAGCGATCAAGGGCCTCAAGGCTCGCAGCGAGCTCTCAGCTGTATTTCTGCCTCTAACGCTACGCCCTCTGGTCGACAGTCTTGGTTTAGTCCCCGACCAACTCGCCAGTCAAACTCTCGCGGCTTCGTGAAACTCTAGCTGGGTCGCGGCTCGAGCGGCGTATGGCCTTTTATTTCTGGCTAGCAAAGTCGCGACCTTTCCCGTGCAGTCCATACAAAATGGGCATGCTCCACCATTCTATGTTTTTCCCTCTCCTTCGCTACAGGTCGGCAAATCGACTCCAAATCTTATCTCAGCTCGAGGTCGCTGCGCCTAGCGATGACTTCACCTGCACGAAGAGAAACCGCTACCTACACGCCGGCATCGGAACAGTCTCGGATTCTGATTCCCTGTGCTGGTCGGAGCCCGACAGCGTAGGGCCTGCGTCTCTGGCAAGATTGGAACGTGCTTGCAAACCGTTCCCAGCCAATTGAGTCAGCGCAATGAACGTTCTGATCCTACAGCGATTCGGGTGCGTTATCTTTCGGTGATTCGTGCAACCGACGGGCCTCTCGAGCAACCTTCGACGCCACGGCTCTGCGCGTGGAGGTCGTGCTTCGGCATGTTTGGTGACCTTCGAGACATCGCGATTGTGGGCAGGTGTTCTAATCAGATCCGTGTTTGAGGCGTCATCTCGTCAAATTGCAGGCTAGTTTACGGCTACTTGTTGTTGTCGTGCAGTGCCATCACCTCGTGTACGGTGCTTTCCCTGAAATTAAAGCACAGATAATGCATCGATTTTCCGGCTGTATGATGCAGTCGAGATACACGCAGAGATGTTGTTGCCCTGGCTGTCGCCCTGGATCGTAATGAAAACGAGTGTTGGAAACGGCGGGTAAGCAGCTGCGCGCGGGTGGGTTGCTTACATAAGAGGGTATATAAGCTGGATGGACGCCACTTTGGACTCTTTCCCCTTTGCAGTGTTTCTCGTTTAATTCCCTCTTCCGTCAGCAGGCCCTCTCTTTCCTCGTCCTTCCAGCCAGTCCACACAGGCAACGGGAGGGGGGTTAAGCCTCTTGCCCGCCTACGTTCATCTTTCTTTCCAACCCTCACAAGCTTTGAAACGTCTTTGGCCGTCATGATATCCCTATAAACCCGACACCAACATCCCTCGCATCTAGTGAACGTCTCAACACGCCTCTGTCGTCCTCCACGACCACCCCCATACCACACTTATCTATATTGCATCCCCACGACATCAGTCTGTTCACGATTCCACGCCCTAATATCACGGCAATGGTAGACACGACCACCGAGACCGCACAAGCAGAAAGTGAAGGTCCAGAAGGTTCAGATAAACCCCCACACCCCGACATATCCCGTAATACCAACACCGTCTCGTCGACGCCGACGCCCAAGACGAACGGAACGAATTCTACGCGCAAGCAATCCTTCTCGACCCCGGCGCCCAAGGCCACTGACAGCGCCGCGCGGCCACCACCCGATTCACCACACATCCCTCTCCCGCCCCCAGAATTTCACGCATACCCCAAGGCTCCAGGTCGCACGCGCAAAGACTTGCAGCTCGAGCAGCTTACAACCATGTCCATCAACGGCGTGCCCCACACCAAACATGAGACCTCCTCTTCCACGACAGGCTCGATCACCCCGCCCGAGAGCGAGTCGCCCTCTGGCTCGGAGAGCGAGACCTGGAGTCTCCCCTCCACGCAGCCACCGAGTCGCGCCGCCAGCTTCTCCACAGGCAAGTCTGGTGGGAAGGTGATCACTGAGAAGGTCGAGGCCGTGAAGCCGGCACCCCCAGTGATGCCCCCTAAGGCGGTCGTCAGGCCCGAGAAAGAGGTCATCAAGACGATCATACCGCCACCCGTGTCTAAGACGAAGTCAAAGGACAGCACGTCGAGTCGGCGCGGCTCAACATCTCGTCCTCCCTCCGTACATTCAGACGGGGGAGGGCAGAAGTTCACGCTGAAGGACTTGCTGGGCGCTCCCAAGCTCGTTAGGAGGTCATCAGCACGCTCGACGAGTAGCAAGAAGTCAGACTCGGACCGTGGGGGCAAGTCAGTGGCGGGGGAGAGTACCGCGACGAGCTTACTAAGGAAGTATGGTGTCTGTGAGAAGGTCGCCATCGGCAAGGGCGCTACATCTGTAGTACGCCTTGCGCACAAGTGGGATCGCTCAGAAGAGAAGTTGTATGCGGTGAAGGTATGTCCAGCCTTCGCATGTATGCTTCTTCCGCTTGCTAACCGCGCGTTCAGGAATTCCGGAAGCGACGGAAGAATGAGACAGAGAAGGAATACGTCAAGAAGCTCACAGCAGAATTTTGCATTTCCTCTACGCTGCACCATACCAACGTCGTTGAGACGGTTGACCTCGTCCAGGACGAAAACATGCACTGGTGTGAAGTGATGGAGTTCTGCCCCGGCGGAGACCTGTACGCTGCGATCAAACGTGGTGGCATGTCGCCTGCTGAGGTCGAGTGCTGCTTCAAGCAGATTCTTACTGGCGTGCACTATTTGCATAGTCAGGGTGTCGCCCACCGCGATATCAAGCCAGAGAATCTATTCTTCGACACGAAGGGTCACTTGAAGGTTTGTCCCTCTGATTTATTCTCGCGTTGGCGCAAACTCACTCGGCAACAGATCGGAGACTACGGCGCATCAACGGTGTACCGTCTCCCTTGGGAGCAGACGATCCATATGTCCACAGGCCTGTGCGGGAGCGAGCCGTACATTGCGCCGGAGCAGTTTCTGGGCAAACGTAAGCCGCCGTGATTGTCATATGCGCACAATCGCCTAATTGTTGTCGTGCTGCTGTGCAGCGTACGACGCCCGCCTGGTCGACATATGGGCGTGCGGCATAGTTTACTATTGTCTGCACTTCCAGGAGCTGCCGTGGACGGTCGCGCAGCAGACGGACCAGCTGTTCGCCGCGTACCTGTCGGCGTGCTCGTCGGCTATGCCCGCGCAGTCGCAGTGCCCGCCGACGATCAACAACCTGTCGCCGCGCGCGTGCCGACCGCTCATCCGGAAGATGCTCGAGCCGAATCCGAAGATGCGCTCGTCCATCGAGGAGGTCATCCAGCACCCGTGGGTACAAGGCATCGAGGTCTGCTACCTCGTCGAGAAGCCGACGCACATGCACGTCTACGCGCAGGCGATGGCTCAGGCGCAGATCCAGGTGCTCGCATCATAGCCCATGGGGGCGATCGTCGCGATCGCCGCCCGCCCAGCCATACGTGCTCGCCCCCACCAGCGTCGTCGTACTTGTCAGAGCTCTCCTTTATTATTGTGATACCTTCTTGTTGACAATGATGCCGCGCTGCTGTGTGTTTCTGTTATTCCTTCCTGCTAGTTGCTCTTCTCTTCCCCGTCACTGTTCGCTGTTATTCGTTCACGCCCGCACTCGACTCGATGTAGATGTACTACTTCACCTTAGTTGGTTGTAGGGGAGCATGCTAGGTTGCTCTGTACGTTCTGGAATGTCAATGCGAAATTCCGTTTCAGAGGAGCCCCTCCCCGTTTCGGTATCCCGCGCGGGGACAGGGGCGAGTATGCTGTACTAAGAGCGTGGTGCCACAGAGGTCAGCCCGTTCATACATTTTCTCTGCTCTGACCACGACACCCTCCCACAGCGAGCCATGGTACCGCGACTCGGAAGTTCTGAAGCGCAACATTCAGCGCTAGAGAAGGTGTTCACCGCAGCAGCCTGGGTGTTCTATGGCTGCGCCGTCGCTTCCATCTACGTGATCGTCGGCGAGTTGCTGCCAGAGCAACTGGGGACATTCCTCGGCGTAGGCAACCTCGTCGTCCTCTCATCCCTCGCCGGTTTCGCGCCGCAGTGGAAGCCGTGCTTCGTGGGCGACGTAGACTCCTTCGCCGCCCTGCTTATGTTCCCTCTGTTGACTCTTGTGACTATCACCGGTACGTCTTTACTTCTCTCCTTCCTGCCGCGGAATGATGGCTGACCGATCGTGTTTGCCCCGTAGGATTGCGGTTCGGTCTGTACACGACGGAGAGCCTGTCGATAGGGAGCGTGTTCCTCGCCACCCAGCTAGCACTGAACCTGTGGCCGTACGTGGTCGAGCAGCCGTGCGTCGTACTGCAGAGCGTCACCATCGTCGGCCTACATCTGAGGTCCGATAAATGCATGCGCTGGGCGGATGGAAGGCATCAGCAGCACGACGAGGCCGATGATATCGAGCCAGTGGCTGCGCGGATACCGAAGTGATATTTATGCCTTCAGGTGAAGTTCATATATGGTCTCGCCGTGACCGCATTCTGACAGTGATGACATTGCAGGCTGCACCGTCGCTAGTCATGGTATGGTGACCTTTGTATAATTATTTCTGATATGTAATATGTCATTCATGCATGTTAACGCCCTGACTTTCGAGTAACGACTAGGCTGAGAACGATATTCATCTTCTAGAAACCTGTGAGCCACTCTGTCTGTGCATGCAACCGTCTGAAAGATGCAGATGCAAATTTCCTGCAAAACACCATGCTTGGCGCCAGTGACTCTCTCGAGTTTCAACTTTCTGCTAATCTTCACGTCTCTTCCCACATCATTTCAGAGCCTGGAGGCCTGATCAATGGCAATCAGCAGCCCTTGATAACCTTTTCAAAACACAATATTGGACCTTGGATGGTGCACACGAACTCGGCGAGCCTAGCGAGACAAAACACTCTCAAACTCCTGACATGCATTAAGGGGGAATTGAACCCCCGGCGGGTCGATGGCAACGACCCAGGTTACCACTACCCCATTAATGCGACAACATATAGTATGATCGTTATCCTAAGAGGGGGTCGCGGTCGGGTCTTATTACTTACTGCAGCCATTCTGTGAGCTGCAGCGCAACATATGATAAGTTTTCTACCCTCGAGATGTGGCAATATCCATGACCGGAAGCTACTCTCCGGCAAGGCTCGAGGGGACACCGAATCCATCCGCTACCGACCCGTCATAATAAAGCGCAAGGGTCCAGGATCCGTCGCGCCTTCGCGTTTTCTGACTTCTTAGTACTGCGACAAAGACATTCTCACTAGACCCAACCAGTGTGCCACATATCTATTTGCGAAGATTTTGAGTATGGCAGTGAACAAGGAGGAGGGCGTCGAATATGGATGGCGCGTGCGGGCATGAATGAAAGGCGATCGCTTCGGCGGCAAGCTCCCAAGACCCTGGTTCTTGGCTCCCACCACCACGACCTCGAGCTCTCTGCTCACCACGACCTCGACTGCCCACCCCTGTGACGCGCGGTCCCTCGGAAACGCTGTCGTAAAGATATGCGAGCTGGAGACGGTCTGTCGCGCGAAGGACGTCCGACGTGTCTTCCGCGTCGGCCGCGGTGGCTTGCCATCTGTCCGCCGCGGTTCCGGATCTCGTCAGGTCGGACTCAGGGAACTTGGGAGCTGTGAGGCTTCAGGGACTACGACCACGACACTGCCGGTGGTAATGTTGAGCTATCCTGCCCGACACCGAGCTCAACGGCGCTCATGATGCGCTATGCGCCCACTCTACCGATGATCTTCCTCAACCAGTAATGCCGTAAGTGCATCACAACCATGGGCGATGCCCGGGAGCGACCACGGCATTGTTCGGTTAGGTCGACTTCCTAGCCTACTTTTGGCTGGGGCATGACACGTTTTCCGTTAGCGGCACGTTGCTCGCGGCGACCACTTGAACCAGGACCACCACCTTCGTTTTCACCAGACGACTTCGAGGCGTATAACCTGCGCTCAAAAGTAACGAGATGGCTCCTAAGCGCAAGAGTACTGGTACGTGTTTGTCTTTGAGCCTCAGCCATGAATGCTGAAATATTACATGACTCCGAAAAGCGTCTACCAAAGCAGCTGCCGGCAAGAAACGCAAGGTGGAGACCACGACGAAGAAAAACCAGGACAATGCCGCCACCGATGTTCCAGCTGTCGTGGAGCCCGATGTCGTCGCAGCCTCAGCTTCTACCAAGACCAAGGCAAAATCCATCGCGGCATATTCGCGCACTGACTCCGTGCGGTTCGCTGGCAAATTCGACCTGTATTCTACTATGCTGCCCTTCCTCAAAAAGAAATACCTTCCGGCTGGCGCGACCAAGCCCGAGTTCGAGGCGGTGTACAAAGAGATATTGATCTACCAGGCGAAGCCTGATTTCAGCATGCGTATCGCGCTGCACGATGCCGAGGGCGTCGATGTCGCGAAACATGGCGCCTTTGCGTGCTCGCAGGTGGCGAATCCTATGTCTGACGAGGAGCTCGAGCCCATTTACATCACCGGCGGCACGGCGAAGAGTGTCGCTTTTTCGTCGAAGGAGACTGCGCACCCGTCGCTGGTGGGCACGGTCCCGGGCTACGTCGCGTCAATGGAACTCGATACCGGTACGGGCTGCGACTACGGGCAGGTACAGAGCGGGAAAGGGTCGCTGAAGCTGCGTCGGGTGTGGGAGGGCGCTGCAGGTGACAGCGGGGTGAAGCCAGAGCTCTTCGAGGGATACTTCACGTTCGTCGCGAAGCATGACGGCGTATTGAGCCGCAAGGGCTTCGGGCCGAGGTCGACTTTCGGAGGGTCGTTCTGGGCGGTCAGGGCATTGAAGAACGCGGAGGGCAAAGAGATTGGAATCGATGCTGGCGATGGGACGTACCGCTCAAGCGCGGGGGGATTAAGTGACCTGTACCTAGGAAGTGGGTTTGACGATGACGACGACGATGACGACGAGGAGGAGGAGGAGGATGACTACTGGTAAATGAACTGAGGCAGGATCGGATTTTGCTTTGTTTGACAGGTACGTCTTGGATCCTCATTCGGTATACCATGGCTGATTTATATCAATGTTGCAGGAGCAGATGCTAGCCGTGTCTCAGCCGATGCTAGCTAGTCACTTTCGCTCTTGACTTGATGTTGTACTTCCCTTTCGCTTGTTTCACGATGTCCTGGGATATGTGTTCATCGGTCAGCGGACCTTTCGCGTGCTTATCTGTTCTACATTTTCTTGCGTGTTTTATTGATTTTTCTGTGTCTGTACTTTCTAGGCAACACGATTACGTCGTTCATTCTTTCTGGGCACGGTTAAGTTGATGTATACCGGTGTATTCGAATTGCCGCGCTCAGGTGGCGGGTCGAGTCCATGACCTATCTTTCACTGTCGCTTAGCGATTTGACTCAAATTCATCTGCACTCGCTCAGACTCGCTCGTACCATGTCCCAGCAAGGAGCAACATCTATCCTATGCCACCAAAGCGCAAAAAGACATGTAAGCTCTTTTGCGAAACTTGCCATAGCATTCGGGCTCAAAGGGTGGACTTTATTGGCAGCGGTTCCCGCAAAGCCTGCGCAGAAGAAGCGTAAAGTGGACAGTGTGGATGCGGTAGAGGAAAGTGATTCCCCACCAGTCGGAGAGAATTCCGCAGCGGCATCTACCGTAGTACCTACTACGACCACTGCAGAACAGGCGACTTCGACGACATCTTCTACTAGTGTCGTCGCAGACGTGCAGACGAACCCGACGCGTTTCGCCGGCAAGTTCGACGGCTACTACGAGCTGCCCTCCTTGAGGGCGAAATATGTTCCACCTGGCACAACATCGCCGCAGTTTGAAGCCGTATACGAGGAACTTCTTGTTTAGCAAGCTGAGGAGAAGTATGATCTAAGGGTAGCTCTACATGACGACCCTGACGAAGATGTCGCCACCTTTGGTTCCTTCTCCTGCCCCGGGATCCAGAGACCCGCCTCAGTGTGGTCACTCGGCTCTATTGAACTAATGTACGGCAGGACGAAGAACATTCCCTTCAGCGCGCAGGAAGTCGCCCACCAGTCTATGGTGGGCACCACCCCAGGATATCTCGCGTACATGGAGTACTTCGTGGAGCGCGACAGGGATGCCTACGGCGGGCAATCGATCAGCCGCGCCGATGGGACGCTCAAGCTGCGCAAGGTGTGGGAGGGCGTGGGCGCGGGCGGGGAGAAGCAAGAGCTCTTCGAAGGCTTCTATTTGTTCAAAATGCGCTACAGCGAGGACGTACGGCTAAGTGGCTACGGCAGCGGTGACACTTACATGACCCCGTTCTGGGCAGTCCGCGCGCTGAGGGACGCGAAGGGCCGGGAGGTCGGCATTGATGCGGGGGACAGAGAGGGTATTTCCTGGGGGGGCGACGCGGTCGAGGACTTAGAAGCGTCCATTGAGGAGGCCCTGGCCGAGGAAGAGGACGAGCCCGAGGGGGACATTTGGGACTCTTGGTATTAGTGAACATCGCCGCAATGCGGCGTTGGTCTGTGCTGGCTTGTGCTTTGTCGGTAACCCCATTCTCACGCCGACGGGCAGACTTTGAGTTCCAGCTTGTGTGTTCGCTACTTACTTCATTTCAAACTTATTCCATTGGTCATTCTTAGGAATTACAGCATCAGCTCACTATTCAGTTGGCGGGTCGTGACCTCTCAACTGCGTGAACCGTCGACGATTGAACGAAGTGGCGTGTTCAGCATGAGGTCACCAATGCTTAGCATGATATTGCCAACAGACTTGATCTCTGATCACGCTCCCCCTCGGTCGCGCCGAATGAGAAGAGGCGTAAATGGGGTGCCCGGTGTACGCATCAGTCTGAACCAGGAGGTCAGTGACATTATACATACTCAGCTTGTCGCGTTAACTGATGCTCTCAAGGGCCAACAGTCTGAGGCTGCTGGACGAAGAACGTGCGTCGTCGTGCGAGGCTAACATCGCACGTGGTCCCGATCGCTAGGGAAGACTTTTGTCTGGCTAGTGGTGGCGCCGCTGGATACATTTGCTCCACACGGTTCGTGTCGTACGGACGATCCCAGTCCGGAATGAAATGCGGACCACGTTCGACGCACTCGATTGTCAGGCGTGCATCATGCGCCGCTGCGGGATGGCTAACATCGTTCAGAGCAGGGACACATTAAACGGTGCAATGAGTATGCTTCACTCCATGCAGCTCTAGCGAATGTCTGCGAATGATGACGTTCAAGTCTGTGTGGGCGCTTTGCAAACAGCGGCCTGAAAGGCCTGCGCCACAGGTGCGTCGCGTTACTCGTTAGACATATTATGTTTTAACCAGCCTGTCATGTCCAGACTTCTCGCCATGCGTCACATACATCAGACATACGGCATGGTGGCTCAGAATATGCGGGTAAACAAAACCAACCTCGGGGTGACTTCACTCCTCAAGAATTGGAGGAGCTCTTCATTCGCGAGATGGTGGAAGCATTTCATTCCATGCCCCTCGATAGGGAGGTTGTGTCGGGCGTAGTGGCTCCTGATTTCGCACAGGTGAGCTCTTCTAATTTGTTCGCTGCGGTATTCTGAGCGCGGCTCACGCCAACACTTGAGGGTGCTATCCGGGCATGCATCGCACCCAGTCGCTCTTTCGTCCCTGGGACACCCTCAACGTTGGCCGCTAGTAGCGGCGGACATCTGACCCTGCACACCATAGCTCTCACCGGCTCCACTCTCTGCGCTACCTCGCCCGGTTTGGTTGTAAAGCACATTCAACCTTATCCGTTCACATCTCCCAGCTGCAAGTCGATCACAACTCGCCGCCTCCAGATTGCAGACTTTGAACCCATCAAATGCCTTGGAAAAGGCAGCTACGGTCATGTCTATCTCGTACGCGATAGACTCACGGATCAGCTTCTCGCTATGAAAATCATCCAGAATGACCGCCTGCGCGTCGAGAAGTACGGGCGAATCTTTGAAGAACAGCGCATCGGTAGGGCCCTTCTGGACAGTCGGTGGTCTCTGGGAGTTCTAGGCAGCCTGCAAGATACGAAGAATTTCTACATGCTGACCGTAGGTTTTTCTCGGTACATGCTGAAAATACTTCGAGAAATCTGACTTTTTTTCTCGTCCGTCAGAAATACTGTCCCGGTGGCGACCTTCGGCGAGCTATATTTGATGACCAATTTTTCGTCCGTCATCCTTTCAAGATTGTGGCGGCCGAAATGGCGGGTACACTGTTTTGGGATATTTCTGCTTTGCTGATGACAGTTGCAGATCCTCGCGATCGAAGAACTACACCAGAGACGCATCATTCACCGCGATATCAAGCTCGAGAACATTTTGATCGACGAAGATACGCACGTCGTCCTCGCAGACTTCGGTATCTCGAAATCATTCGCGTCCTCCGACAGGCGGCCTTGGGAGGCTTATCCTCGCTGGCGGAAATCGAGATTCGCGCATCGATCTGCTGGCATGGCGGTACCGGCCGGAGACGAAGGTCGCGACATGACGTGCTTCGGTGCCGGAACACCTGGGTACACCGCGCCAGAAATGTTTACAGGGTTCTATTCCTATGAAGTCGACATTTGGGCTGCCGGTATTGTGCTTTATCTTCTGATATTCGGATCGGTGAGAGTTTGTTTCTGACGTGGAATGGAAAGCTGACTTTTTGCTAGTACCCGTTTGGCATCAATCCCAGCGAGCAGGACATGATTGAGATCATGCAACGGACACGCTCGTTGCCTCTAGATTTTCCTTGCTATCAGGGTCAAAGCTGTTCAGCCCGCACCGCAGGATTGATTACAGGGGTACGTCGGCATATCTCGTAGATGCATGCATAGCCGCCATACATTTTTGTCAGATGTTGGAGAAGGAGCCGGACAAGAGACTGACGCTCACGCAAATCAAGTGCCATCCATTCTTCGGCTCCATGTGAGTACTATGACGCGCTCCTCACCGAGATGCTCACCTGCTCTAGCAACTGGGAGCGAGTCGGGCTCAGGATACCAAGACAGAATACGACGCTTTCCGTCGCGGTCCAAGAATCTGCAGTAGTAAGTCGGAGCCACACCACGTTGTTGGCATGTTTTCGTTGACGTGCGGGCTAGGAAACTGTGTGTTTGGCGGTAGGAGAAGCGTACCCTCCTGGCGCATCACCGTATCCTTGGTTCGACTATGCCTCCCGCACATTACGAAAGGAAGAAATATCCTTCCAAGACGACTGTTTCCCGCTGCTCAGTCCCCGCACGTTAGGAGATGCAAGCGGTGCTGTGGATGAACCATTGACTCACTCGATCGCGGCAAGAGTGGTAAACAAAGCCAAGGAGTGGTGGGAGGTTCGAAGTTCCTTCCGAGAACCGACCACCTGTTCTCGAGCTTAGTGCAGGTGGAGTGTTCATTTGAAGTTAGCAGAGTAATGTTCGGACGCGTGTGCCAAGCTGCTAGCTGTTATTATGAAAAGTACGAGCTATTTGGAAAATATCTTCAGGACTAGAGTTTGAGTCATGGCTGTGAGCGTAACGACGAGCATGAGGGCCCTTAGAAGAGGCCTGCCATGCGTTGCCTGTGCGAGTCCCAGTAGTATGCTGGGCGGCTTATCGCGCCAAGGGTGCGATGTTCTCAGCGACGGGCCTGGTCGTTGGAATTGGTAACTGAAATAACACAGAGATGTGTCGCTACGCCGCTAGCACACTGAGCCTCCACCCAGTACATGAAATGTAGTCGAGGAATGGGGTGGCGGTGAAGACGAGAGAGATCTGAGATCTAGATGAGTTCGTGACCGCGGCACGCGCCGCATAAAGCCTGCCTTTCGATTTCATCCACCACCACTCGGGGCGTGTTCCCCACCACCATCTTGTATCTTCTGCCAAATTGCATCGTATACGCACCGCCCAGCATGACTAAAACATACGTGATGAACGGCCTCATCGAGAAGGTGATCTCAACGCGACCTTTGGCCTGCGCGCACGACTGACTTGCGTACGTAGATGGCTTCGCCAGACCAGGATTTTCGATACATGGGGCTCAACGACCTCCTGCTCGAGATCAAACAAGATCAGAATAGCTTTCTTGGAGATGAGGCGATGGAGAACAAGGTGTTGAAGCAGGTCCTGACCTTGGTCGAGGACAAGATCTCTGAGGTCAAGAATCAGGCGGTCAAGTGGTGCGTGCCCCTTCGATTCACGGCAAAGAGATCCAGCTCATCGTGCGCACAGTCTCGGGCAGCTCATAAAGATCATACGCGAGGCGCAAATGGTGATGGTTGTCGATAAGCTGATCGATTATTCGTCGTCTAAGGATGAGGAGCTTCGAGATATCTCTGGCCTCGGTATGTACTCTTCTGAGACCATGTGCTATTCGAGACTAATACCTCGCAGCTCTGAAGACTATTACCGCTGAACTGCCTCAGGAGGGCAAAATCGCTGCCAAGGCATGCGAGAAATTGACTCCCAAGTTGTTGGCGCAACTCGCGAATGTACGTGTGTCCATGATATACTGCAACAATGGCTCATAAAGTATCCTAGCCGGAAATTCCGCCGGAGACACTGATCGAGACGCTCTCTATTCTCTCTATCCTCATCGTCCGCTTCCCGTCTTACCTCGCAGACCCCAGTCTGGAACCGCCGCCACTCACGGTGCTTACTCCCTTGCTCTCGCATTCCCGCGTAGCCGTGCGCAAGCGCGCCATCACTACACTAGCGCAGTTCCTACCGGTAGCTCAGCCACAGCAGTTCGTCGACTTACTCAGAACGATCATTTTCCCGAACTTGTCGCCATCTGCAGGCGTTGACAAGCAACGCACGACGATTCAGCTCGTTGCTTCAGTGGCACGCCACTCGCCACACCAGGTTGCGCCTGTGTTGCACGAACTCGTCCCGAGCATTATCAAGTCAGTGTCGAAGGAAGACGAGGAGCTGAGAGAGAGCGGGCTGCAGGTGAGCGCGGTCGCATGAACTTCACCCTAAGTTTTTCCACTCACGATGCCCAGGCTCTGGAAGCTCTTGTACTAAGGTGTCCGACGGAGATCACTCCATTCCTTGGCAACATCATCCAAGTCGGCACACAGTTCATCAAGTACGACCCCGTACGTCACCAACAGAATGATCGGGAACGCATCAGGCTGATCATCGTGTAGAATTATGCAGGTGATGACGACGACGAAGATGAAGAGATGGCAGACGAAGATGACGAAGATGACGCGGAACTCGACGAGTGAGTTTGACATCCCGACAGTATGCGAGCGTCCTTACAAGTGTTTCTGCAGCTATTCCGACGACGAGGATACCTCCTACAAAGTTCGCCGGTCTGCTACCAAGCTACTATCGGCTGTGATTGCGACTCGCCCCGAGCTCTTGATCGCATTGTACAAGGAAGTCTCGCCAGTGCTGATCTCGCGATTCGGCGATCGTGAAGAGACCGTACGCGTCGAAGTATGGGGAACGTACGGCGTACTGTTGAACCAGACTGCCGTTTACGGCGCGTCACCTCACGCGAGAGATGCGCATCAGAGTGTCGGCGGCAAGAGGAAGCGCGGCCAGGAGATCGAGCCAGAAGACACGCCGTCGGCTCTACTTCGCTCGCAGGTCCCATCGCTCGCGAAATCGCTGCTCGGACAGCTCAAGTCTGCGAAGACCGCCCCGACGACCCTGCAGGCTGGCTTCAACCTTCTGCACAACCTGCTGACGGTGTTACCTGGCTGCCTCGGACCTCAGTCGCCCCAGGTGGTGGCCAACGCCAAGACCGTGCTCTCGCAGTCCTCGACGTCGTCTGCGTCGACGCTCCAGGTCACCTGCCTGTCGTTCCTCGCGCTGTTCTTTGCCTCGCATAGCCCGTCAGCATACGCGAGCTCACTCGACTCCATCGTGCCCGTGTTGCTGAAGACTGTGGGCGAGCGGCACCCGCGCCTCGCGTCGGAGTCGTTCCGCGTGTTCTCAGCTCTTCTTAATGCGCTGCGACCCATTGGCGGCGCTGCGTGGGTCGACCGCGTATACGCCGAGGCGGTGCAGAGGCTGAGTAACCACGACACGGACGCGGAGGTGCGCGCGTGCGCCGAGGAGGTGATCGGCGACCTCTGGATCTGCGCGACCGACGTGGTAAAGACGAAGAACAGGCGCGAGTGGGACGCGATGTGCAGGAGCAGTGGCCGTATCGACGGCGCGGTCAAGGTCGTCACGCGTGTCGCGCGCGAAGTGGAGATCGGCGACGACTGGGTCAACGGCTCTATCGAGTGGGTGCTGACACTGTTGAAGCGCAGCGGACGTACTGGCAAGGTCGACGTCTTCCTGTGCTTGGATGCCCTTCTGAGACGGTGAGATCTGTTTGATTTTTGTGGGCTGCAGCGACTCACAGTTCGTTGTGATTTAGGTATACTGCTATTCCTGCTGATCTCCCGCCCACTTTGATCGGTCAACTGAGGCCCTACATCTCGACAGCCGACATCGCGTTGTTGGCACAGGCTCTCAACATCGTTTCTCTTCTTCTGCAGCTTTCTCCCGCCTCGACGTTCCCCGAGGTCGAGCGCGAGCTTCTGCAAGACATCTATACCGTGGCGCACTCGGCGCTCGTATCGGGCGCTGCGTTCGACTCCGTTCTGGAGTTCTTCGCCGCCTTGGTGCGCGCGGACATGCAGATCGCCACACACGTCGTGCCCAACCTCGTTATTTCTGTAGACAGGGCATCCAGAGCCGAGGCTTCTCCGTCCAACGTGGCGAGGTGTATCGGCCAGGTTGTCAAATGCCAGCAGACCGTCGCGGCAGGCACTATCGCGGAGTTCGCCAAACATCTGAAGGTTAGCTGAATACATACTCGGAAGACTATGTTACTCATTTTTGTGCGTAGCCAACCTCGAAGGCGAAGCCCTCGCAGGTTGTACTCAGCCTTCTGGTTATGGGTGAGGTTGGTCGCTTCATGTGAGTATCTCCCCACCTGTTGTGTGGCCCACAGTTGACAGATCATGTCCAGCGACATGTCACCTCAGCAGGAGATATTCGCCGCCGCCATCGAGCGCTTTGGTGCAGAGCAAGAGGAAATCAGGACAGCGGCTGCTTTCGCTGCGGGTTCGTGTCTCTAGCTTCTGATCACGTATGACACTGACCCCAGCTGGTTCATAGGAAACATCGCCGTCGGCAGCCTTCATCATTTCCTTCCGGTGATCGTCAGGATGGTCGAGGAAGATGCTGCGAAACGTCTGCTTTCGTTGCATGCTCTGAAGGAGGTCAGTGCACATGTAAGATGCTCGCGATGTCGTCGATACTTACATCGATAACAGGTTGTTACGCACTGTTCGCACGGCCAGCTGGAGAATGTGGCCGATCTGCTATGGGTGCCCTTGTTCCAGAACTCGGAAGAGTCGGAAGAGATTACGCGCAATGTAGCGGCGGCCTGCCTGGGCAAGCTTGCCATTACTGCACCTTCAAGATACCTGCCCCAACTCCACGTACGTACACACGAAACGTGCCCGCAAATCTGCTGATTTTTATCCGATACAGAAACGCATCCAAGACCCGAGCCCTGCCGCCCGTGCAACTGTGATCTCCGCAATCCGTTATACCTTCGCAGAATCGACCCAGGCCTACGACGAGCTTATCGGCGGCACAATCATGGACTTCCTCTCTCTGATCGCAGATCCTGACCTGGTAAGCCGGGCCGTTGCGATGTTGTGACAGAAGTACTCACCAGACTCGTCTATGTAGACTGTCCGTCGCCTTGCCTTATCTGCTCTGAACTCGGCCGCTCGGACCAAGCCAAACCTCATTCGTGATCAGATGAGCCTCATCCTCCCTGGTCTATATGCAGAGACGCTGGTCAAGCCCGAGCTCATCCGTACGGTCCAAATGGGTCCGTGGACGCACAAGGTCGATGACGGCTTGGAGACTCGCAAGACAGCGTACGAGACGCTCTATACCCTGGTATGTCGCACCGGTCCGTCGCGTATGCGTATCCTGTACTGATGAATTTGTTACAGCTCGACACGTGTTTGGCGAAGCTCGAATTGCACGAATTCCTCGGGCACGTACTCGCCGGTCTCCAGGACGATTCCGACGAGGTCAAGGTCATCTGTCACATGATGCTCTTCCGCCTCGCGACGGTCGCGCCGACTGCGATTTCGCAGCGCCTAGACGACATCACACCCGCGCTCGAGAAGAGCATGAAGGGCGCGACGGTGACGAAGGACACGGTCAAGCAAGACCTCGAGCGCGCCGCCGAGCTGCAGAAGAGCACGCTGCGCGCCGTGGTCGCACTCAGCCGCATCGCGCAGCCGGGTGCCTCGCCCAAGTTTGACGCGTTCGTGGAGATCACGAGGCGGAGCCCTGACTGGAAGGACGAGTTCGACGCGTGAGGAATGCGGTAATGTTGTCGCGTATGAACACGGTGTTTTGCTAAATGTGTTGTTACGACTGTATCTTTATGTCGAATTGATCTCGCAAATGCATTGTAGGTCTAACGTTTCTGGCCGCGATGCCGCCGATGAGGTATACTGATTTCCGCCAAGGGTGCCGTCTTGTGCGGAAGCATGCCAGGTAAGAGTACAACAGGCTTCCAAGGAACTTCGCGCTCATGGCCTTATTCATAGCCACAACTCTCTTTCATCAGTTATTACCATTCTTCGAACTTCCCTGTGACTTACGACATCCCGCAGCCATCACGGTCAAGATGCCGGGTATGCTGGAGGTAAACAGGCCATCTACAACGACGTTCTCATGATGGAAATAGTATCCGGATGTGAGATCATTCATTGAGGCCCCGAGCATGAACTGCAGCTCGCAGAGCCATCGAATATTTTACAACAGAATATGCCGCCAGGTAGTGTATGTTTTATGAATCGTGATGCTAATGTATGGTCCGGGTATCGTCAACAGCCCTCACACTGATCTATGCCTCATCGTGTGCCGATCCCACCGGCGCGCCAACTTGTCGAAGAAGCGAGCGGATACGCGGCGTGTCTGGCTTGATGTTGCCATTCAGTGGGTCGAAACATGCTTTCATGTTGGTCGCGCTGTTCCAATGGCGGAAATGCACGTCGTATCGCAGGTTGCGAGCCTGTGACAGAAGCAGTCAGTTTCTCCGTGATGCGAATACGCTCCGATGGGAAAGGAAGCCGGTGCAACCGCCAGCTGTCCATCGCAGAATGCTGCGCAAATCGTCCATCCTGTCCGATTCTTACCTTGGATTGCTCAGTTTCGAGAATGCGGCGCACTTGGCCACGATACCATGTCTCTTGCAGTCGTATCCACACCGTTTGCCCGATCTTAGTGAGTTGTGAGCCACCTGTGACGAGACCGGGGTGAAACACTGCGCGTACCTTGAAAGACAGGCGTTCGGGCTCGTGCAGTTCGCTGTACGCTTTTTCATCATATTCGCGCTCAGACTCGTCAGAGTAGTCGGTCTCGTCCCGCTGGTACTGCTCGCTGGACGCCGAGCGGGACCAGATGGCGTTGGAAAGACGAGCACGCTGAGATCGGTACATATCGGAGGAACGGACAGGAGTACTTTGCTCGAGGGGACGGGGACGGGGTGAGGGTGGGCGATGCGGGGTAGGGCAGGGCGGCTTTATAGGCGAGGGTGTTGTGGCCAGGATGGGCGTGTGTTCTCGATTGGGGATCCGGTCGTCACGATCAAAAATGTTCAACAGGCCAAGTTGGGCCATCTTTTGTTGTGCGGCGACGGAACGTGTTTGCTGCGTTGACTCAGACTTTCAGATCTGCTTTTCCCCGCTTGTCAGCAAAGATAGCCTCTGAGGCAGCTGGGGCAGCTGAGGCCCACGCTCTATCCATGCGCCAAGGGTCCTGCACGGAATCCCCATTCAGTCTCACCAAGCGCTGCAAACATGCCCCTGCAGGGTATGTCTTGCACGGAAAGTTACAGCGCAGGCGCGTTTGCGGGCACAGCTTGGAAGACGCTGCGCTTGTTGCAGGGCAGCAGGGCTGTGTAATCACACCGCGTTAGGCCCTTTCCTGACATTGCTTTCCGTATACAACACCCCGGGCGGTCAGGACATCTCTGCCATCAATTGAGACGGATGGATAAGATGTGTTTGATCTGACTCTGCTGTGACCAACGATGCCCACACGCGGAAACGTCACCCGAGACATGAAAGACGGGCGAGCATGATTTCCGCCCATGAATGATGAACCGATGAAGTGTCATGCAAAGTGCAGACGTCCTGTCTACAGTCATGATAACGACGTCCCGCACGCTGCTCAAAGTTGCGAGCCCGCGGACGCTTTGTGGGTCACCAATTCTTGCGCGCAGCTGACATCGAAAAAAAAGTAAGTCTCTGGCCAAATGAAAAAGTCGACGTCAACATGAGTGTGCCCTGAAGATGACGCCATAGATTGAGAGAAAAGATGAATTACAGACATACAATCATAGCTTGCTTCTATGTCCGGTATGACCAGGTATACATACAACCAGAACTTCGCAGCGTACAATGCGCCTCCGCCACGGCGATATACAAGATGACCACAAAGGGGAGACGTCACGCGCCCTCGTTGCCTGAGAGCGAGGACAGGAAAGAAACAAGAGTCAGTATCGCGCCACAACCGTCGAGCCCGCTCAACTAGTCCGACTGACCAGACTCCAGGGTCCACTGGTCATGCTTCTTGATGTCCGCCTCGGTGACCGTGGGCCGCACGCTGTCGAGCGACTTGAGGAAGTCCGCGAGCTTCAGTGGCGGTTCCTCGAGCTCGTCGCTCTCGACGTCCGTCCATGCCTTCTCCACGGCCTCGGGATCGCCCGGCGAGCACGGCGTCCACTTCAGTGTCCCGCCGACGTCGACCTTCTTGAAATGCGTCGCCGACAGGACCTTGCGAACGGGCTGCATGAGGGCGTCGCGGACAACAATAGCGATATCGGACCCAGAGTAGCTGGAAGGAACGTCAATTGTGTGAGAGAAAAAGTGGACGCCGAGCGTACCCGTCGGTCTTCTCAGCCAGCTGTCGGTAATCCTTCTGCGAGAGTTGACATGGCGTGTCACCGACGTGCAGGATGAACATTTGCTTGCGCGCTTCGATCCCTGGTAGTGGGATGTATATCCGCTTCTCGAATCTGCAACGGCGCGCGACCTGAGCTCGCCGAATGACGTTGACGGAGTAAAGGGGGTGTTACCTCCGTTTGATGGCATTATCCAGCTGCCAAGGGATGTTCGTCGCGCCGAGGACAAGCACACCCGTGTCGTCGTGACCGACGCCGTTCATTTGCACAAGGAATTCAGTCTTGATGCGCCGCGAGCCTTCCGATTCGGCATCACTGCGTGAGCTTGCGAGCGAATCAATCTCGTCGATGAAGATGATTGCCGGCTTGTTCTCTCGGGCCATCTCGAATAGTTGTTTGACCAACCTATAGAATAAGAGCGCGCCGCAGTTAGCGGCGTACTTCTAGAAAGCGGACTCTGTTTACCTTTCCGAATCTCCTTGCCACTTGCTCACTAGGTCACTGGAGCTCACACTGAAGAACGTGCCCTTCGCCTCCGTCGCCACTGCCTTAGCCAAGTACGATTTACCTGTGCCTGGCGGTCCATACAACAGGATCCCCCGCCATGGTGTCCGCTTGCCTGTGAACAGATGTGGGAACTTGATAGGCAAAATGACGGCCTCCTTGAGTGACTCCTTGGCCGCTTCAAGTCCCGCGACGTCGTCCCATTTAACATTGGGCTTATCAGCAATGATGGCACTCGCGAGACCTGCTCGCAGCTTCTTGACCTCCGGGTCGCCGTCCTCCTCGTCTTTCCTGCGGTCGCAGTCAGCGCACGACACACTCCAACACCGCACGAGTACGCACTTGAGCCCCTTCCCGCCCGTGCCCCCGTTCGCCATGCCATTCGCGCCGATCGCCTTCTTCGCCCGCTTCTCGTCCGTCTGCTGGATGTGCTGCTTCAGAGTCTCCGCGCGCGCGAGGTACTCGTCGATCTTCGACTTGATGAGCTCCTTCGATTTGCTGTTCTTCTCATCTGGATAGCCTTAGCCTCCGCGCGGGCCACGGGCACGGGCACGCACGTACATTTAAACGCTAGCATAAAGTAGTCAAGCGCATTCGAGTACTGCTTGTACGCCTCCGCATAATTCTGCTTTTGGTCCTCCTCAATCGCGACCTTGACGAGATCGATGGCTCGCTAAAGACCATGTGTCAGCCGCGGTCGACCAGGGCATGGATGCACTTACGTCGAGGTTCGCTGTCATTGTCGCGGTGCTCGTCAATAAATACCTCTCTCTCGCAGTCTCAGCCTCTTCAGCAGCATCTGTTTGCGCCTGTTAGGCGAGAGCCTGAGCGCTGAGGATTCTGAGGGCGCTCATGATCGTTTGATGTGTCGCATTAATGGGGTAGTGGTAACCTGGGTCGTTGCCATCGACCCGCCGGGGGTTCAATTCCCCCTTAATGCATACACCATGTGAACATGTGCACATCGTTTTTACCCGCTTGGGGTCCACATATGACATTTTAATTTTCAACTGTATAAGGCTCCAACCATTTACTTTACCTTTACGATTTTTGTGTAAATAAAGGGTAAAGGGTTGTAAAGGGTTTATAAACAGTTTATAAAGGGTAAACGGTACATTTTACGGCTACAACTTTTGCGTTCCAGATGTGAAGACTACCATCCGTTGTGCAGTAAGAAGACCGTCCTCGCCTTCAACATCTGCAATTTCCGATGCGTGAAGCCTCTAAAATGCCCGTAAACTGTCATGAGATTCTGCAAGTAAATAGTTGTCAACAAAGAGCGCAACTAAGCGCCAACGTAAACGGAGGCGAAATGAATAACCTCCAAGCACACTACCCATACCGACATCTTTAGCAGGATACCAAAAAGTTCTCTCGTCCCACAAGCTGGCAGGGCAATATTATCTGTGACCGTTCCCGGTCGCGGGGGCACCAATGCCGCACCATCGAGCAGGGCAGACGAGAGCGGGCGAACACAGGGCAGGGCATCGAGCAACGAATTCTCTCGGAACTAAACACCCACTGGCCAGGACCGATAGAGACTCTTGTGCAGTCAAAATGGCGTAGTAGATAGTAATGAGTCAATCGAGAGACTCGGAGAGAGGCCGCGCCTAGCCCGAGGTCATCATGTACGGCGACTGCATAGGTACAGCTTGGGTGCAACTTTCGACCGAGTCGCAGATCAGCGCTCAGCTTCAAGGGACTATTCGCACAGTGCACACACTTCAGGGTACTCGTATGCAAGACCTTGGTGTAACCCTTTATT
>ALYI01004262.1:0-40290 GCA_001969225.1 Ceriporiopsis andreanae CBS 279.92 | reverse complement strand
TATCACGCGACCAGCGTACGGAGCCGGAAGGATATAATTGAGCGACAATGCAGATGTCAAGGCGAGTGGCTCTCTTCGTAGCATGATGCGCAATATAAGAATAAATTCAATATGAACAAATATTCCAACGAGCTCCCCAAGCTCGGTACAGAACCAGCAACCTCATCGCCATTGATAACAGAGGCCTCTGCAGCGGCCGCAAGTCGTCTGTCACCGAGTATGTCAGACTACAGAGCGATGTGATAAAATGGATGCTGCGCACTGTGACGATGTGGGATGGAGCCATCAGGCCACGACGCAGAAGGTATTTCCCGTCCCAGCACCGACTGTCTCCCCGTCCTGCGGGATCTCAGGCTCCTCGGAGGGAACCACGGTGGATAAAGTGTTGTTGAAGGTGTCCATGGTGTCACAGGTGAGGATGACGAAGGTATGAATGAGCTTGAGGATTGGTGTTTGGCGAATGTGGCGAAAATGCGAGATGCGTTGTTGAGTGCTGTAAAGGAGACACGAGCTCGAGCTTTTATACGCGGCCCACATATGCCATGCCTTTTTCGTCAAGCTGCGCACAACGACAACGAAGGACTGGTTCTCACCGAGCAATGTGCAAATGTCAATGCAACGACAGGCGCGACGGCCTGAAACTGGCAAGGAGAATATGAGTTTCCGTCCATCAGAGAGTTGAATCAAAGGTACGCGGGATTCTATCAAAGGCCAACGGCCGGCACCTGCACCTTGAACGCGTACCAATAACCAAGGCGCAACGCACGACCGGAGTAGACGCTCACCTTCGGGAGAATCTCTACAACGGCGCCGAGAGCGCCACACCCAGTGACTGATGCTGCTCGCGGTTCGATGGCCATACTACACTGCCAACTGGACGGCTACTAAAAGGACGGGAGTAAACAGCGTGCTCATCACGCGCAGCGAGGGACGTACCGGAGTTTGATGCCATATCAAACACGATTGCCATCCCGCGCGCGCGCCTTCGGTGGGCACTACGAACTTGAGTCGGAAATAGAACAGGTCGTTAGACACTGTGGTACCTCGAACTTTCCACGACATATCAGCTTCGTCCTGGAAGCGGAAGGTCAACTTCTCCGAGAGATCCAAGGTATTCCGTGTGATTGTGGGAAGGGTATGGACCCGTTCACATCGGCTTTGCACTTTTAGCGCCTGGTACAACGAAGAATTGCGCTTTTTGAGTGCGTCAAGTGTCGCGTTCCTGGCAAACCTATCACCTGTCGCAGGTTCAGAATATGGTTGTCTTCCGTGAGGATAAGCATCGGGTAGTCCTAGCTCTGAGTGGTCACGTACCTGTCTCATCCCTCTACGTGCCGGACAGCGGTATCAGATCCCGAAAGCGCGACGTGTTCGTTTCCAATATGCACTCCCTTCAAGATTGCTTGAACCGGCCGAATTATCCACTAAGAAATATAGCTCGGGCGTGAACAGACGAAAGCCTCTGCGATACGGATATAACCCACGAGAGCCAAGATCTCTGCAGCAATTATCGACAATCTGATACGCTGCACGTCAGTCCAAATCGCCACTGGATCGCGAATAGAAGGCTATACCGAGATGAAGCGTACGGTGAATCGCACGATGGGGCCTGAACCGGCGCCCGACTTTTTCTGACCCACCTCCTCCGAGGCCTCTGAAGGTACAACGGCCAAGTTGGCGGAGGCGTACGAACAGGACGAATGGCTACTTGGAAGCAGGTGGTCGTGTGGAGCGGGTGTTCGGCTGCGTGATCAACAAGGCTGCCGTATGGCACGAAGGCGAGAGGAGGCGTACGTACGAGGAATGCTCCGCGGAGGACCCTGAATGGTGTGCATTGTAAAAGTGCGCGAACGATGCGGTGTTTGCCAGGGCACGGCAGCACTTGGGGCTCGCGTCAGGCGAGAGTCAGTGACGCAATAACCGCATTCCACCATCTCCATCCATGTCCTCGTCCTTGTGTCCCTGAATCCCTCGTCGACGCGCCCAAAGCCCTCGTCCTCAAAAATTTCGCCACGCTCGTCCCTGTGGATAGATTTGAGGACACTTTCACTCCTGTCACTTGCAGCCGTCAGTCCCGACTCTAAATGAGCAATCGACGCGCACCCGGCTTACCCGTTGCCCTCTCTTGTGCTTGTAGTCCAAAACGGATAATGGATGGCACAGCCTGCGGCTCCTTACGCTTCCCTACGGTCTCTCCTTTAGATCTTTTGTACGTCTTCTTCTTCCTTTCGTCCTACCACAGGCATCGGAGTCTCGCTTCTTTCGCTCCAGCGTGTTGTGCATACAATACGAGGGTACTGCTCATAAGGATGTCGGGTGCTTGATCCAGTATAGCGCAGTGTGAATTCTGTACGATATCGTGGTGTTGAGCGACGAGTTGGATGAAACATCAGCTGAGAATGATGCGCCACTGAAAATAAGCCGACCTACCTAGAAATATGTGTACAACTGCGGCACATAAACGTTTCGGGGCCCGGCGTACCCTGTTACAACCTAATTATGTTCGGGCTGCCCAAGTAGTCAGCCTCGGACAATGCGTGTAAAACTAACCTTACCTAGTTCAATATCTGTCGGTGACGGCGGTGGAACTCACTTTTCATGCTCTTAGTATCACCGTGTGGCGTGATAAACATATTGCCGGCGAGATCGTTGCATCAGCTCATAGCGAACGTCGCAGTATACCTTTCGTATCGCCACAAAACATTCGCTCGAAAGTACGATATGTTCCTGCCAAATAATGGATTGCGAAGTACCGCGGATCTTCTACAATCAGGTGTCATAAGAAAAAGACGCAGGGAGGGCTCCGTTTCGTCAAAAGCTCAGGCCTCTGCAGCGGCGACTGAGCATCTGCGAACGGACATGTCAGCAAGTTGTGACCTCTTAGGGAGCATTCAATCGTACCGCGACAAAACGTAGCGAGCATCAAGCGACGACACAGTATGAGTAAGATCCGCTGCCAGAGCTCTCCTGGTTCTGCGGTATCTCCGGAGCCTCTGACGGGCAGTCGGCCAAGGTGGTGGTGGCGAAAGTGTCCATGGTCAGAGTGGTAGTGACGACAGAGGATGATCGACAAGTTGAGATGTTCTTAGTTTCAATCGAAATGCGAGTTGTGCGATGATTAGGGCACTTGTCTAACTCGAGCTTTTATACCCCGTCTCCAGGTCACCGAAGTCACGCGTAGCATCGATGCAGCTGAGTCTGCTGCTTCAGCAAAAGAGTTCCAGGAAGTCTCCACGTACCTCTGGCCGAGGTTGCATATGCTTGCGCTAACGGGTACGGCGACGTCTATGGGCGCACCGACGAGGCGGCGCGCCAGAAAAGGTACCGACGCCGACCGAGCAATGCATTGCTCACGAATCAACTCGG
The DNA here is from genome assembly GCA_001969225.1 of Ceriporiopsis andreanae CBS 279.92. NCBI lineage: Eukaryota > Fungi > Basidiomycota > Agaricomycetes > Polyporales > Meruliaceae > Ceriporiopsis > Ceriporiopsis andreanae. The sequence continues at coordinate 36,924 of ALYI01004262.1, read as the reverse complement.
CTAACGGCCAGCGAGTCTCCCAGCGAGGAGGTTCATTGTGTCCTGATGATCCGTTCTTTGCCGTGCGGTACTTGGAAATAGATTTTGCGATCATCATCTGGACTGGACGCAGGGGTTTGGGATGTAGATGCGACGCTAAACCCTCCACATCGTAGGGATTGTCGGGTTCTGTCTCCACAGCGTACGCTTGATAATATGGAGCGCTGGACGACCAAAGTGGCGCTTTGCGAAGCGCGGTCAGCAACGGAATTGACTAGACGCTGTTGCCGTTTGAGACCATCAAAAATCCGAAGATGAGAAACAGACCTGCAGTGATGCACCTCAAGGTGCAGCGCAATACTCATACGGCCTCCTGCACCGTTTCTCTGAGAAGAATGACGGCGTTGAATGCGTAGAACACGACCTACATGAAAATGAGTACTGTAGTGCTTAGAGACCACGACAAATATTACAAACGCACATGGTCTATTTCAGAAACACATTCAATGGTGACGCGCTGCTAAATGATATGCAAGAAAGCTCAGGGATCGTCGTGGACGCACTCTTTTTGAAAATGGTCGCAGACTATTTGACTGTATTTTGGCCGTAACTATAAGAGTGCGCACAGTGAGCAGATAACAAGCAGATAACATCCTCGCTGAGCGTTCCAGCTTACAGGTCATAACGTCAGCCTTCATTGCTGAGGAATTTACTTCCAGTTCCTCAGACGCCACAGCCCCTACTTAAAAATACTCGAAGGAATTTTTCGGTTTGTGACGGTCGCCGGGCCTCATTTTTGTCAGAAACGTGCAAGCTAGGAGTCAGTATCACTGCTTCGCAAAGTGAGTCTTAATGTCTTACCCCAAAGCTACTAGACACAGCAGAAGGCTGTGTGCAATACCGCAAAGCGGTTGTAAATGTATTTGGGCCTGCCAATTTATAAATTGTAATGATCTGTGGAGCTCCTACAGTCGAATCTTGTAACGAAGAACACGGGGCAAAAACCGCCTCATCAGGAACTCAGGCCGCTGCAGCGACAGCTGTGATCTGTCAATAAGTACATCAGCATGTGCTCCAATTTGTTGGAAACTGGCAGACCATACCGCGATGAAAGTTCTAGAGCGTCAAGCGATGACGCAGTACGTGGAAGACCCGCCATGATTCTCCTCGTCCTGAGGCATTTCGGGTGCTTCAGACGGAATGACCGCCGATGCTGGGATGACGAACGCGTCCATGTTTGAGTGTGAAAAGACGGCAGAGGGCGAAAGAGAAGCAAATGTCTTCAAGTTGATTTCGGTTGACGGCAGCGAATTATGTCGAGAAGAGTCTGGAAATGAGGCTTTTATGCATCGCTCGAGCGACTGCGTACGCTGTGTCGAGGCGGCGGGGGTGCCGTTCAGCTGACAGGCTTGCGGTCGTAGCCCGTTAGCTGACAGTCTCGCGGTCGTAGCCCGTTGTACTGTGGTCGTTGTACAGACGGCTTGATTCAGCGGATTCGGTCCCCGGAGAGGCACCGACGCCGCGGTGCCGACTGGAGGTGGAATGGTCGCCAATGGGCTCCAGCATTGAACATCCAACGCGTCCGCTGGTGAATCATGATAAGAGCACACGTTTCATAGCAATCAGAGCGTGACGGCTCGGACACATGTCACGGCGCGATACACGTTGTGCAAATGGGTGAGATGGAGGTTGGTGCACAGTGCGCACCTGGTCTGATATGTAGATGCGGCGCCCAAGCCTCCACAAGCAGTGCATCGGGAGATCCGGTCTCAATAATGTACGCGTCTCTATTCAGAGTGCTCGCCATACAAGGTGGCATAATGGCGGACGTCCCCGGACATCAGCCGACCCGGGATTACTGTCATGCAACGCCATCAGGAGCCTCGAAAGTCACAGGTTACGATGGACTCACGACCGTCAGACTCGGCCCACAGCCATTCGTTTTTCCGTCGTGAAGTTTTCTTTGAACGTCGTGCGAACAAGATGAGGATCGCAAGCATTCATCTCCGAGTCGCTAGAAGCAGCAGATGACTAGTATAAAAAAGATCACTTGATGCGCTTGTTAACGATGGGAGCAGACATACTAGCAACTTCGTTCAATTCTGTCATGCACTTAATGTTCCCATGAGACCTCTATCTCTGAGGACCTTCCAAGAAGCGGGGTTAGTGCATTTGAACGGCATCGAGTATTCATGGCTGCGGTGAACCGCTGACTGCATACATAGCCTACAGACAACGTATTAGTAATCGGTGCTGTTCAAAGATGAGGCAATAACAAGCCCACTTACTGCTGATGAATCCTCGACCCCTCAAACTGAGCACTGGGAGCGTTCACCAACAGAGAAAGCACTGGCACAAGGAGAACTTGAGGAGAGCAGTCTACGCCAAATCAACGCATCTCAAGACGGTTTAGTGAGTCAGGCCTGCTGCATCCTTGAGCAATCATGCGGTATATAAGGAGTTGAGTCATGGAGCAGATATTGCCTGAGAAATTGCTGTGGACGTGTTGCGCAAAACCGTGCGGGTTCGTTATTTGTGCATATTTGCCGGCAAGGAATGCTTGGAGGAAACAAGTGCAAATAGCATCGTCACGTGAGTGTTCACCTTTTTTCCCTATCGGCGAGCTTTGCTCTGCTTTTCTATCGTCGCTTCAGCAATAAACGTTCTATCAGCGCTTTATGATATTATACTACGCTTTTTAAAAGTCGGTAGGCCTCTCTGAGCGGAGACGCGACCCTTCGACGAGTCTTTGGTAGGGATGAGGCCCTTGAGGGCAACGACGGAGCCGGCCATCATTGGGAAGATATAGGTTCGAGCGACAACGAAAAGATAAGCAAGTAGTAGATCTACAAATGCGCTTGAGTATGATGCAATTAGGAACATAATGCAATGCGCCATGTGAGACCTGTCCAGGTTTCGCTACATATCGACGAGCGAATACTTAACGATAGACGTAGGTGTCTCTAACCTTTCCTGTGCACCTGTGGCGGTTGATATAACTCGTTCAAGTGCAGACTAACTGTGGTAGCTGTAAACCTGACAGTGATGAATGACATAACAAAGCGTAACGACAGCGCAGATAGTCAAGCGCCCAGGCACGAAGGAGAAGCCTGCCCAATTTCGGGCATGCGTCCTTGATCGGGTTACCAGCAGCCGGGGCATCGGAGTGTGAGCCGTGTAGCTAATGATTGAGGTATTTCAGTACCTCTTCTAGATAGATGTTGCAAACCGAAGTTTTCCACGTACAGCTAGTCTACCAGCCTGCGGGTCCGCGGCTTCACTCCTCATTTACGGCATGTATCAACTCGGAAACCTTCTCCGAGCGTAGATTGAACGTGCATTTGAATGGTGCAGGATAGCTTGGAAAACGGTGAGTGATCGTCAATGAGACACAACGAACGTGGGCGGCATACCTGACAAGTCCGAAAGTGTACTCTCCCGTCGGTTCTACCACTCTTCCATCCGCAGCTATAGGCTTTCCGATGTCGAATGCCCATACGAGATTCGCCGCTGTCAACCACAGCGAGTCTGAAGCCATGTACATTCCGGGGCACATGCGCCGACCGTAGCCAAAACTGGCAGTAATGTCGGGTGCGTTGGGGTCGAGCTCGCCTTCAGCAATAAGAAAACGTTCAGGAACGAACTTCTCCGCGTCGGGAAAGGTATTTTCGTCGTGTAAAATTGCCCTGCGAGATATATCAGGCTTGGAGCATGGTAAGTATAAGTTGAAGCGTGTCCGCACCATGAGTTCACGATGACGGTCGTGCCCTCAGGAATGTCATAGCCTCTATAGCTGTCGTCTGTGGTCACGCGACGCATGATAGCTTTCCGCGACGCATGAGTTAGTGTCTGTACCTCGCAGGGTGATATGCATTACCTAAGGGGAGGACCGGACCCCATCTAAGAACCTGTAGCAGATGCGCAATTTTAAACTGGTCGCTCCTGGAGGTGAGAAGGCCTCACTTCTTTGCAAATGGCTTCCAGGTACGGCATGGATGATCTATCACCGAATTCCGGGAATCGTCCTCCGCCAACGACGCGATCGATCTCTTCGTATGCCTTTTGTTGCTTGTCCGGATGCATGACCATGACTAAGACGAGCGTGAGGAGTGCAGACATTGTCTAAGAAAGTCATTCTTTTAGTACGATAGCCGTCTCGACCTGGCTTGCCCCTTCTCACAGTTTCAGAAGCACCTATCGAAGAAGCCACAAATATATCAGCGCTTCGCCATCACAGAATTCGATTCTAGTACCTTCGTACGCCGTTGCAGCTGCGTTGGCAATGATCTTCGAATGCTTTTCATCAATGTCGTCTCCGGCTTCCTCGAGTAGAGACGATAGCATGGATCGTTGAGCGGTCCCATTCGCCTGTTTTGATCGTTTCATATAATCCGCGGGAAACATCAGGGTAGTGACGAGCTTACCAGTGCGGCCTTCACAGCCTCAAAGGGCTTGGAAACCATAGCGTCGGCAAAAACCCTCCATTCGCGAGCCTGGCGCTTGAAGGACGCGCCGGGGACCCATTCCGGAATGCACTTCACTAATCTACGATAAGTGTCGGGAGTTAACGTCCTCAAAGGATCGACTCACGGGCAGGAATATAGTCGACAAGGTATGTTCCAACATTCCCCGTGATATTCATAGCGTTCAGCGCCTTTGCAGCCATGTCGACGTAGGGATCGTTGTGTTCCTGAACGTCGATACCGTACGCGATACCCATGATGATCTTGCCAGCCATCCTAAAACGCGCTCAATTATCCTATCACAGCGCATGTTCGATGGTTTTGCGGAACGTACAGGCGGATGAGGGCCATGAAATCGTCAGGGGTGTCAATCAATCGCAGAAGCAGTTCACGTGTGCGCCTGATTTCCACATGATGATACTGCGCGACCGCGCCTTGACGGAAATGCTGTGTGAACGCTTTGCGTGTCGCCTTCCATTCATCGGCGTACGGCATGAACGCGAAGTCCCACTCGAATCCTATTCTACACGGCATTCAGGTTGTGCCATGTACGCGATAGACAATGGATATGCTCACAGTTCGTTCAGCATGGGCATGCGTGGCCTATCAGAGTATACACTGGACCTTTTCTCGAGTAGCTCCGACGCAGCTTCATGCGAGTTTATAATGATATGTGGGCGGCCCCACGACTCGCAGTATAGCACGTCCGAACCTGATACGAATATCAGCAACCAGGCTCCGGCAAATTACGAGAAAACGCACCATATTGAGAAGACCAGGCCTGGTAAGTGAGCCATTCTTGCTGTTTGGGAAGCTTGTGTGCACTACCGATGATTGGCCAGTTCCGCGGGCCGGGTGGCAACCGGCGGCGCGTCGCCCTGCGACGTAATGCAAGGAGTAGAAACGCAAGTAACAAGGGGGTCAGAAGATAGCTAGAGGAAGGCTGGAAAAGCAGCTGGCGGAAATCCAGGGAGCTCATCCTGTGCAGGGAAGGTCGGCAGCAGGTGGAAGCGGGCCAGGGCTGATAGGAGGCTTTATTCTCATTTTTTACGGTGGCTATCACCTCGTGATTAGGCTGAGCCAGCGCCGACATGAAAGAAGCGATGCGTGGGTACGTACTTGTAAAGATAAGCTGTCAAGTGAGGTTCGAGGGAGACAAGAAAGGAACCTTCCCTCCCTGACATGTACAATGCACAGGCAAGCGCGAAGCCATCAAATAGACCCCGCTATCATGGGACATAAAAACGCGCGTTGACGTTTACGCAGGTCTGATCGATTCATTATATAGGCGATATTGCGGTGACGGTGCCTACTACCATTTTGTAGTGTTCGTATTCTAATTCACGGTCCATTATAAGCTGGCAAGAACTGAATGCAAATCAGTGACGACTATGTGTGGCGTAAATGGCAAGACGGACCAATATGTATACGTCGCAGCGTCCAGGTTATCACATCTCTGCGTCGTCCGACTCCACGAACTCACACTCCGATGGTTCCATGACAAATCCGCCAATCAATCTGCGTAGAATACCAGCTACCTCCTGCCAATCTGTGGGTTTATCGTCCCAAGCCACAGAACTCCCATCGTGTATGGTATGCAGCTGAGGGAAGAGACCGTGCAGAATTTGGGCTGCTATCGCAGGGTTGCTCACCGGGGTACTGCGCGCATCGATGTTCAGCTTGCGCAGCGCATGACCGGTTTCACCTCCGACGGCAGCAGCCTGCAGTACGGGCAAGTCGAATGCTGTAGTATCGAGGCCGATGGACAGCCCGGAAAGATGGGGACAATGGTTACGAAGGGAGAGCAAAGACTTCATCGTGAGACGTGCGGGCGGGAGAGGTACGCCACGCGGCGCCCAGGTGCCCTGGACTATGGACAGCGACCGTAGCTTGCGCCACGCCTTCGCCATGCTCTCCATGCTCGCATCATCCAGATCAGTCTCAAAACGTGCTCTGTCTTGAGCAGTCAGACTAAAGGCGACCATGTCTTGTAGTGCAAAGAGTAGCGCTATGGTTGAAGATTTGATGGTACACTGGGCACCCATGGCTAGATGAGGAGGGGGTATTCTTGCGCCAACCACCGCAATGGCCAGCTCGTTCAGTAGGCGATGCTGAGAGATGACCCTAAAGCAGTTCTGGAGCTCCGTTTCCTCGTACCACATCGGGACGGCGATACGAAGCTTACGGAGGGTTCCTGGATCGAGAAATCGGACAAAGGCTGTGGAAAGGGCGAGTTGGGTGACTTGGAGGACCAAAGTCTCCAAAGAACGAAACGCTGCGACGGGCCGGGAAGTCACTGGTAGGGAAGGTCCATCGGCAGGTTCCATGAAGATGGCTACCGAAAGTGAGGTCAGCTTGTGCTGCCTCGCTAGATAGACGATGTCCTGATTTCGTATTGGTAGGGAGGATGTGAAGCGTTCCAGGCTGTGCAAATTCGACAGGAGCCCAGAGACGCCAGGACACGGTCTGTTCGTGGGGAAGCTCCTGGAGTCCCAGATGGAAACATGCTTGAGATGCGGTGATGATGGCGCCAGAAGAGGAAGAGCGACGGAGAGATCGGCGAGATGCATGCTTTCCGGGCCATACTCGTCGTCGCAGTGCAAGTGGACCTCGATGAGTGAGCGCCCACCCATATGGTGGAAGCAGTCGGCCAGCCACAGTCCGGGAAAGCGTTCATAGTAGTCGAAATGGAGTATGCGAAGGTTGGGCATGAAGGGACCAGGACAACGCCTCGCGGCCGACACATGGTGGCTCACGAGAGACAGCGCTCCCCAGTCTATCCTGTAACCTCCTGCATCGTTGTAGCTCTGGTGGCAAAAGGTGAATTTACGGACGCGATGGGCATGGTGATATAGCGGGTCCCATTCAGTGGGAGTAGGGATTCTGACGAAGCGCTTTATATCCGTTGGATGAGTATGTGTCGACGCCGGTGCGTGAGACTCACCAAGAACACGATTCGCCCTGTTTCTGTATTATGTTCCTCCTCTACCCAAGCTTCTGGTGTTATGCACTTTATCAGGGGACTGAAGTCATCCAGTTCTCTCCACAGGATGTCCAGTGCAGGATCGCGAAAGAGTCGACAGGTGCGAGCTAGGTGCGCCAAGGGGCTCAGGCTTGACATGGCGCAATACTCGAAGATTTCATGGAGTATTTCTGAGATGTATAGGCAACGATGCATTCTGAATGTCTTGAAGGTGTGCGCTTGAACGGTGGTGGCGGTTAGAGGTCAGGTTCAGAGCGGCCTCCGCATCGAGGTCCTTTTAGCACTTCGGTCAACAGACGCCCGAGGGCTCTGACTTCGACCACGACGCCCATCTCCGCGCTTCGTCCTGCCTTACCTGTGCTCCGTGTGCCCTAGATAGAAGGTGGGAGATACGGGTCTTCTATGCTATGTCCTCACACTGAATAACTTTCAGTCAAGGGTCCGTATAGCCACAGACGCGTGAGCATATCGGCCGGCACGATGCCCCCCGAAAACGTTGAAGAAGTGCGTCGTATGCTCATTCGTCTCTATGAACCTGCCTTTACGCTTGCCACAGATGGATGTATCTGCGACCGAACAGCTCTCAATATGCAAAGACCTGTGGTACTCGGACGGCAGCGTGGTGCTGCAAGCCGAGTGCACAGTCTTTCGCGTCTACAGCGGAATGTTGTCGCAATACTCCCCCGTCTTTCGCGGCCTCTTCGAAATACCACAGCCCAGCAGCCCGGAGCAATACGGTGGCCGTCCTCTGGTCAAGCTCTCCGACACTTATGAAGATATCTACAACTTCTTGAAGGCGATACATGACATCAGGCAAGTTCTATACCTGCTTCCTAGGACGAGACTATGCTGTCTAGGGCTTTGCTTGGAATCCTCCATAAGGTCTAACTGTGATGCATGCTTCATCTACTTTCTTCTGCTTTTGATACTCGTGAACTTTTTGACCCGCGACGACGTTTTTTGTCCCTTCTGCTTCGCAGGTGAACACGTCTAGAAGCCGCCGGAATCCTCCCATAACGTGGAAGAGGAGTCCTAGATAGATTTTATCTACGTGGGACCCAGACTTCACGTTCATAGGTCTCGTCATCCAAATAGGTTACCGTCCATCTAGGGCACCGCCTCGACGGTATCAACTCTATGCCCTAGCTTCCTGGAAAAGTGGATATACGGTGTACCTGGGTCTCGAAGGGTATCCCTCCGGCTTCTAGCTGTGCGCCTTCTCCGAGCGCAGTGCACCCGTCACATCCGATCGTCCGTCCCCCGTTTCATAGTCACTTCACGATTCGGAATCATAGACTGACCTCACATTCGTCACTTTCCACAGTCATTGTACTCCCGAAAACCTGAATGACGTCAAAACGATAGCCAGCATCCTTCGCATCGCGACCAAGTACGAAGTCGCCGAGCTTCGTACGCGGGCGATCAGTGCCCTTCGCAAGGCGTATCCTACGTCGCTCAACGAATACACAAACGCCCGACAGGAGTCACATTTCAGCCCTTCCTACTGTCCTGCCCGTAGGATCTTTGTTGTCAACCTTCTCCGCGAAACGGACGTGCCGATGCTGCTTCCCGGCGCGCTCCTCTTTTGCTGTTACAATGCGCTCGAGGACATCGTCAATGGCACGACGTTCAACGGAGTTCACGTCGAGCTGTCACCGAAGGACAAAAGCGCGGTCATTCTAGGACGGCATCGGTTGACTCAACGAGCCCTCAACCGTGCCTACCGTCCGTTCCTGGGCCCGGACAAGATGCATTCACACTGCATCTTTCCCGACGTCTGCAGCAGCGCTCGAGAGAAGGCATACCGACAAACAGTAAAGGATGGGTGGTTGAACCCCTTCGAAGATCCGGACGACGTCGTCTTCGCCGAAACCTGTAATCCATGCATGAATCAGCTCACTGTTCACCGCGATGCGCGTTTGGAATCAATGTGGGAGACACTACCCAGTGCCTTCGACCTTCCTGATTGGGCGACCCTGCGACGCCTGTCTGCACACGAATATTACGATGAAGATTAGAGGTGTATTTGTGCATCGGTACGATAGAGCATGTCAAATCCGTCCTTTTTGCCGTCAGATTTCCAATTTTTTGGTGATCCTGGCTCCATAGAGTCCCTCTGAACAAGTTAGCGTTTACCCGCATCGACAGGGTCTACCGAGCTCAGGCCCACAAGTTCTCGTGTGGCCAGGTTGAGATAATGTGACGACGCGAGGTCCATTAGACGCCCGGAACGACCTTTCACGACAACGGCGATCTCGACGCCAAGTTTTAGCTTGCCCGTGCCTGCACCATAGATTCTCTTCAAGTAAGGTCTATATTCACGCTTTGATGCTATGTAAAAGATGCTAAGTAGCCCTATATCTACCGTTTACAGCCTGAAACGCGTGGTCATATTACGAGTGTCAGGACGATGTCTATCGAAAGTGGCGAAGCAGTATGTCGCTTGCGCAGTCTACTCCTTGACGGTTCCTAATTTATGTGAGGAAGATGGATGCCTCTGCAGAGGGTGAGGTTTCGATCTGCAAGGACTTGTGGTACCCTGACGGCACCGTGGTACTGCAAGCCGAGTCAACGGTCTACCGCGTCTATAGCGGGATGCTATCTCAGTACTCTCCCGTCTTTCGCGGTCTCTTCGACATACCTCAGCCCCACGTTCAAGAGGTATACGATGGCACGCCTCTAGTCAAACTCTCGGATACGGCGCGCGACATATACAACTTCCTCAAGACAATCCACGACATCAGGCAAGTCCTGTGTCTTTTCCCCACACAACTGCAGGCTTCGATCACAAGGCTGCTACTTCTCTCTTCTTTGGCACGGATATTTTGATGCTACCCGACGAGCAGGGAGGATATCTCTATCCGACACGGTTTTGTGCAAGTCAAAGCTAAATTGACGTCCTCGTGGAGAAGGAGACGTGCGCACTTGCTCACTCTGTGCCTTTAGGCCTAAGACTTCGTACCTTGGGCCGCTGAAACCACAGGAAGGACGCACCACGACTCATGCAAGGTTCTGACTGTGGTCTATGTCTAGGAGCTTCCAGCGCTGCCGCCGCTGCGACGTCCGTTCAGGACACGCTGCACCTCACAGTGGATTATCATCCCCTTCTGTACGATTACGTCAGATTGCATATGCTGACATCCTATGCAAACCCCCACAGTCATACCAACATCGAAAACCTGACCGACGTTACCGTGGTGGCTAGTATCCTGCGTATCGCAACCAAGTACGAGGTCGCCGAGCTTCGCACGCGAGCGATCAGTGCCCTGTGCAAAGGCTATCCCTTGTCGTTCGACGACTATGCGATGATGACGGACCGGGCCCACTTTACCCCACAATACTGCCCTGCCCGACGGATATACGTTGTGAACCTCCTCCGCGAGACGAACGTGCCAATGTTGCTCCCCAGCGCCCTCCTTCTGTGCTGCCATAATGCGCTCGAGGACATTTTCGACGGCGTGAAGTTCGACGGCGTCCACGTCGAACTGTCGCCCGATGACAAGCGCACTGTCGTCAGAGGGAAACAGCGTTTGTCTCAGCGAGCACTCAGCTGGCCATACGAACATTTCTTGTCGCCGAAGGCTACGCGATGCGGCAACGACGCACTCTGCAACCGGGTTCGAGCAGCAATATACCGGAAGGCAGTCGTTGAGGGGTGGTTGGATCCTTTCGGAGAGCCCAAGCAAAGTCTCGTTGACCTGCCGTGTGCATCATGCACACGCGATCTCATTGTAACTCATCGTGCTGCGATGACGGGGATGTGGCGGGCACTGCCGAGTGCATTCGACCTACCCGAATGGAAGACGCTGCGACAGTTGTCTGCACATGAATACGATGGTGAGGATTAGATTTATCCAAAGGAACGTATTTGTAAACACCTGGAGCACACAATATGCATCTGTATTATACTATACGACCACATAAGCAGTGAAACATGGCGCCACGGTTTCGCTTCCGCGTCTATGAAGGAAGCTTGAACCAGCGGAGAGGAACCTACCGCTACGAAAACCGATCCACTGGAACGATATCAAGTAAGTCCGGCGAGATTCTTTGAAACCCAGTGGTACAGATCGACTCAATCACGCTCGGCAGACGTATGTACGTATGTGAATCCAATGGTATATTGCTTCCCCAACCTACATTGACGCGATGAAATAAAGGTCCCGATAGATCCTGACCTCCGTCTTTTACAGGCATTGGCTGTACTGTTCATTCAAGTCGATGTAAGTACTCGTCCCATTCGAGAAGGAATGACGACTTACGTATGCGTTCGCCGCAACACAGGTGAAGCCTGCTGCACAGACAGTCGGGCCAGTCCACCCTATGCCACCACACTGCTCCCAGTGTTGAGCTACACCGTTGCCGCCAGTGGGGGTAGAAGAGGGGACGCTGGTCGGCGGGGGCGGGGGCGGTGGGGGCGTAGTGCCAGTGCCGGCGGAGCCGACAATGACGTCCGATGAGCCGCTGCTGAAGTAGCCCTCAGTGGCGACGATCTGGTAGTTGAACGTGCCGAGGTTCAGTCCAAGAGCCTTCCATGCGTTGAAGTGGTTCGCGGTAGTGACGGTGCCGCTCGTGCGGTGGGTCTGGCGGACGGACCAGTACTGGTTGAATGTCGCGGTGCCGATGATGGACGGCTCGTTGACGCGCTGGGTCTCGTAGATGTTGTAGACGCTGCCGTCAGACGTGACCGTGCCCTTAAGCGAGGCGCCTGTGGACGGGTCGTACGTGCCGAACGACTCCGTGATGTAGTACTCGACGAGCGGGTTCGTGGTCCAGCCGTAGACGGACAGGTAGCTGTTGCCATTGGGCTTGTAGTTGGCGGTGTAACTGATCGCTCTGTCATTATAACGCGACGTTAGTCTAAAATTGTCATCCTCAATGCAAAGAGATACGCACTGGGCAGATCCCGGGTTCCATCCCTTGCCACCTACGAAGTTGCCGTTGCCGGACCAGGTGACGCTGTACTCGCCACCGGCCAAGTTGGTGTAGGTGACGGCGGCACCACCGTCCGTCCAGAATGAGTAGTAGTAGCCGTTATTTGTGCCGGTTGAGCTTGGGGTGCCCGACCGAGCGAAGAGCTCGGTCACATTGCTCGCTGGGAGCGCGAAGACGCTGGCAGCGGCGGCGAGAAGAACAGATGCGAGGACGATCATGGCGGTATGAGGAGACCACTCGGTGCTCTTTGAATTTCCAAGAAACGGGTACGCGTCGCTTTATACCCTGCAGCGGTGAGATATAAACTGCCGTACACAAACATCACATTCGGGGATGTAGAGCAAGGACAGCACGCTGACGGGCCAGACGACCTACGCAGGTTCCGAGCCTTAAGCGATTCCGCCGTCTGCATACCGCCAAGCGCATGTCGTCAGATGTGCTCTCAGTACCAATTATGGTGGCAAAGCATGGAGTATTGTTGGCGACGAGGTGTGCATGCAACGGCCGTGCTTAGCCTCGGTTGATTCCTGCTCGGCATCGGATGATTAGCGTCTAGTATAGGGATCACACTGGATCCGCACCGTTGCCACCCGTAGGGTCTGCGAGAGTCTGCGGCTCCGAAACGAGCAGCAATATTGTGTCCGACAACTTGTCGGTTGGTCCTCGGAAACAGACTGTCCGCGTCCTATACACGACGCGGTCACGCGCCGACCACGCGCATATGATGTACGCGCCAACGTGACTGCGTGCGCTGGCAGCTTGCCATATGACTATTTGGCACGGTTTCGCATCAATACACGTTCATTACAGCCTCATCTCGCACACATCTTACCCCATGGGCGTAGCATTTCTTGTCCTTTCTCCGTTCCTCGCTATGTGTCGGCATAGGCCGGCATCGAGCTTGCACAACTCAGACCGTGGTCTGCAGTGGTCTGAAGTCACCAACCGACGTCCGTCCAGCCGGCGAACATCTGGCCTCTTTCATTTATTAACGACTACTGCTTCCGCGGAGTGCTCATGATGTCGTCTTCGTGGGAGTGGTCGGCCAAGGGGTCTACATAGCAAGCACGTTGCAAGGACGTCGGCACTCGCTGCCTTGAAGGCGGAGTTGCGAAATCTTGTGGCCGCGAGACGCCGAGTAGGAGGCTCATTGAGGGAGGCCGAAGAGCTAGCAGCGCGCCCAGTCGTTTGCACGTTCAACACAGAACGGGCAACAGCGAAAGTAGCTAGACGTGAGTCGATAAGCATCGGCCTGCAAGACTATCGGAGATGAACCCACCGGATATTAGTGACTGAAGTCAGCGACGCCGTGCTGACTTCCAACGCACTGTAACGGTGAGCAGTACCCATGATGGGAGTCCTTAGTCGGTCGATTAGCAACAGGAGATATTCGAAGACTTGGGGCGGGGACGTGAGAGCTGAGGGATTGTCTTGAGGATGGAGTTGAGTACAAGACTGGTAAAAGGAAGAGCAGGAGGTCCGAAGGGTAGGTCAGGGAAAGGTTCACCGCCAGTCAAGCCAGTCAAGCTTGTCAACATCGCTTGCGCATCGTATACGATGCCCCATCTGTTCTTCAGACTCATTTGACGTCGTCAAATAGGTATCGAGATGTCAATATCCGTTAAAGCCAATGTAGAGTAGTGAAATCAACCAGGGTTCAAACGTTCAAGGGCGTGCAGCATCGAGATTCGGGTTCGGCGTGCTGTTCTTGGTTGCGATCACCGTTCGTACACCAATATTGCAGAGGTCACTGGGTATGAAATTGCAGTCATCTTCGTGCTTTCATGAAAACGAGGATGAAGATGTGGTTGCGACGACGGTCACGTAGTTCAGGTGCAAGCCTGTAGGCTGGATAAGCGCCAGATCAGCGACGTCCATGGCGTTGTAGCGCAACGCGTTAACGCAGAACTGACTTGTGCTCAACGCCATCAACGGCGACGACCACAGTGTCATGAATATGCCTCGTGTTGCTTCCTAGTCGTCGACATCACCTTCTCGTGCCTAACTGAGGCGTCTTTGATCTCCGTCTCCAACCTCGTGTCTGCCACGATACGACCTACACGCTCTTTTCGAAATCGCCCAAAACTTTCTTCCTCCACACACTCTACCGCACGCTTTGTCGGCATTCATTCGTTCCATGCCAGTTGTACCTGCTGCTAGCCATCAGCCGATGACCGCGAACTCTAACAATGCAAAGGATCCCGACATCAACGACCCACACTCTTCCATGTCAAACAGCGATGCGGGGTTCCTACCTGCACCCCAGGTCCATGTGAACGGCAAACCAGCACTGGGAACTGGAGATCTACGACGACCAAAATCGTCTACCAGCAGCCACGCGCCAGAGGCAGATGGATCAGGATGGGGGGCCAACTTCTGGGTTACGCTGATTGATCCTCAGGTGCGTGTGCCGTTCTAGCGACTACTATGCGGCGCAGTAATGTGGTTGATGAGCCACTGTGTCTGTGGTGAGATCGTGCGGAAGGGAAATGCGACTTTGTGCAGGGTTGTCATGCATCGGAACTGGGACAACAGTGAAGTTACTCACTTGCGCTTTGGTTACAGACCGCGACCTCGTTCTTTGCATGTCCGGCGACGGGGGAAGTCAGCTGGGATCCGCCAGTAGGTAATTTCTTGTGAGTGGTATGCTCGCCTGTGTGCCAAGTTACGTCACTGACATTCCTGCGGAAAGGCTACCTCCCAGTCCTGAAGGAGAATGGTGGGAGATGACAGACGAGTCAAGTGGCCTTCCGTATTACTATCACACGAAAACGGGTGAGACCGTATGGGAGCGGCCACAAGCGTTCGTTATTCCGCTAGGCATTCTCCAGGTGGGCAGGACTCGTCGCAGAAGTAGCGTCTTGTCCTTACTGATCTTCAATGATTTTGATCACACAGAATACCGCACTCACTCGCCGTCTATCACTGACAAACCGCAACTCGATAGTCTTGCCCCAGACTCCTGCGGCCTCCACACCCTCCGACCCCGTATCGAGCAACCAGCCAAGGCGCTCACATTCGTACGCGAATGACGCCTCGTCTTCATTACAGCCACAGGGGACGTCTGCCCGGCAGCGTGCACACTCGACTTCCCGAACCTCCCCGTCGTCTAACGGGTCGCCTCATTCGAGCAAATCGACAAAAGTTCTGCGGCGGACAACGTCAGGCGAGAAGTACTCATCGTCTTCACACCACCATAGCCCCGCATCGTCGAGCATCTCACCGCTAGCGTACGAGCGCGGACACCCCCTTGCGCCCATCCCGGGCTCACCGTACAACACCGACGCCTCGCCGCCTTCGAGCCCGTCGAAGAAGAGTCCCTCACGGGCGTCAACGATCTCGAAGCACAGTAAGGAGCGGGACCGAGATAAGGACCTAGACATGGATGGGGGTCGTAATGCGCCTAAGGACTCCCCAACACGCAAGAAGTCGAGTATTCCGATACCTGATGGCCGAGCCGACGACGGATTGACCCGTACACGATCGTCCAAGTCGACCAAATCGACCAAGTCCGCGAACATGGTGCCGTACCGCTCGCCGCAGCCGCAGAGCCTCAACGCGGCGCTCGAGAAGCTTGCGCTTGCCAGTGCGCCCCCCTCCCCAAACCGGAGAAAAGATAACGGCGACCGCCTGGATGTAGGCAGTGAGGAGCGCGGCGGGCGCCACTCAACGTCTCTGGGGCGCGCGTCCGGGCGCGAAATGATGAGCGGAAAACCGCGGTTGAGCATGGATCCGTCGAGGGTGGCACAGGCCGGCAGGGGCGGCGCTCCTGCAACCCCTAGTACCCCTTCGAAGGCATCCTCTACCCCCGGTCTTTCACCCACCTCCAGTTTCGACAGCAAGCTGCGCACGCCGACGTCGCCGACAAGGACACTCCCGCAGGGACCGCAGCTCACCTCGGGCGAATCGAATTTGGGCACGAACAAGCAGTGGATGGCTGGCATGACGGGCAAAGAGATCAGCGAGCCGGTCTTCGACCTTGAAGCTACGAAGAACATGAGCCCGGTAAAGATGAGGAACGCAGGACGTCCTATCCTCGTCGAGCTGCCTCCCAAGGATCATGATTCCCCTTGGGACGCAGAGCTCGGGATCTACACCCATCGAAAGAAGGCATCACTTAACACAGGGTGAGCATGGAGCATAAATTTAGCTGATCTGCGTCGATGCTCATGATATTCGTCACGCTAGAACATATCCTGTGCTCCCGGATGACCTTGCTTCGGACATCCAGCAGTTCTCTGAGACGCAGTTCGCCAGACAGTATTTCTCAACACACCGGACAGGGTTCATCTTCCGTAGAAGAATACCTGTGGAACAGATGATGACCTGGCAGAAGGTATGTGTAGCTTTTGGCGGCGCCAAGCGGTCACGTCTGATCCCTATACACAGTCTCCTCTCAGCGGGCCCCTACTACAGCTCAACAAGCCGTTACACAAGGAGGCGGTCAGGTCGTTCAGGTCGATACAGAAGGTCATGGGCGACCGTGACCGCGAACGGCAACCGACGAACAGTTCGCAACACTCCTTGATAGCGGGTAATGCGATGTTGGAGGAAGAGAGGGGCTTGCTAACCGAGGGCCTCTCACACGGCGAGTTGAGAGACGAGATATATTGCCAGGTCATGAAGCAGCTGACTGGCAATCCAAGCCCGTACGTCTCGTTCTCTTCGTGTGATCCCGTGCGCTTATCACTGTTGTTTTACCTGCAGTGAAAGCGGCTTCAAAGGTTGGCAGCTTTTGTGCGTGCTGCTGGTGACATTCCCACCCTCGAAGAATTTCGAGCCAAACCTGCGGAATTTCCTGCAGCGGGCATCGCATCAACCAGAAGGGCGCATCGACGTCATGGCGAAATACTGCATGCGAAGACTCGCATATGTCTCTCGGAAAGGCCCCCGCGGCAAGGCTCCTACGCTACCGGAGATCGAAGCAGCATCGGTGAGCCATGCGAGCAGCTGTCGTCGACGATTCTCCGTACTGATCTCTTGGCGTAGGATGCCGCTTTCCACCCGTCGATATTCGGCGAGTCACTGGACGCTATATACAGGCTCCAGGAGCGAAATTATCCCCAGCAACGTGTGCCCATCATCCTTCCATTCCTCTCGGACGGTATACTCGCACTAGGCGGGACGAAGTCCGAGGGTATCTTCCGCGTGCCAGGCGACGGCGACTGTGTGTCGGAGCTCAAGCTCCGCATAGACAAGGGCTACTACACGCTCGACGGCTTTGATGACCCGCATGTGCTCGCGTCGCTGCTTAAGCTCTGGCTCCGCGAGCTTGCGGACCCGCTCATCCCAGACGAGATGTACAACGACTGCATCACGGACTCGCACGACCCTGAGGCATGTGTGATGCTCGTGCACCGGCTGCCGACCATCAACCGCCGCGTCGTGCTCTTCGTCGTGAGCTTCCTGCAGCTCTTTCTGGAGGAGAAGATCCAGACGATCACGAAGATGACCGCGCCAAACTTGGCTCTGGTCATGGCACCCAACCTCCTGAGGTGTAGTTCAGAGTCTATGGCCATCGTTTTCACAAACGCACAGTAAGTCGCCGAGATGGTTTTTGTAGTCAACGTCAGTATTGATTGTCATGTAGGTATGAGCAGACGTTCGTGCACAACCTCCTTCTACACCTCAAATGTGACGAAGTCGATCCCGACTACGTTCCGGAACACGGTCACGGCGCTATCCCATCGCCTGCACCACCCGTACCCCTCCCGAAGACCAAGCCTCCAAAAGCACGCCACCGCTCGCCCGCCGATTCATGACACTCATACACTCCTTTGCGCGTACTTTCCTTGCTTGTGGTCTTTCTTGCTTCTTGCATGTCATTAATTGGACCGCATCCTATATATCCGTAGACTACATGCGTTTACTGCCACCCGATACCTACTGATACCTACCATCATTCTGCTTTCTAATTTCATATGAATCTGTTCTCGTCGCGGTGTTTTCCATTCCTTGTTTGTATTCTGAGCTCAATTGAGGATGCTTAGCTGGACTGTCATGGACGACTTACGATGTGTTCTGCATGTTATGCTGTCTAAGTTACGTGTGGTCTTACATAGATGGGGTGTACAATGGTACAACTGGCGTCGAGTAAGTGTGCTTTACGTCTAAGATCTGACCCTCTAAACCCAAGCGATCGAATAGTGCACGTATTCCACCGGTCGAGAGCCATCTGACCAAATATCTCCGCAGACGATCATCTCCTTCTCCGCGATGGCCAACATCTGCTCAGCACCGTGCCGCATTCCAGCCGCAAAGGGAAACACCTCCTCCACCGAGTGTGATTCTGCGGCATGTGTGGCGCGCAGGGGAATAACCAGATGGAAACGAGGCATGTTCGTTGGAGACACCTTGATTTGACGCGATGGTTTGCGAAGGAGAACTTCGACGCACGCCTTGATCCATCTAGCGTGTTCGAGCTCGTAGATGATATCTGCGCCGTAGATCACGTCGAATACGTCATAAAACGGAGAGTCCGATGGGGTTTGAAGTGCGGAGAATGCGGACCAGTCGAGAAAGTGGGAGGAAATAGACATCACGTGTGTGGGTGAAGGGAAGTTGGCGTCGATGTTGTGCTGCAAGTTCTCCAAAGCATCGTGTTGAAAGTCGCTGACGACTATCTGAGACGGGATGGCGGAGGTGGTGAGCACTTTCCCGACAGCGAGACCGACGAGGCCTGTCCCTGCGCCGAGTTCCAGGATACGGAGCGCTTTATCGCCTGTAGGCGAAGGTATCAATCCGAACTGCTCTGGTGCACTGACAATCATGTCTGCAAGCAAGCATGCCCCTCCCCACGTTTGCGCACCCACGGACGAGTAATCCTGATTATCTAGAGGCAAGTCGGTTATCTGGACTCGCACATCCGATATCCTCGATATTGGTTGACTGGGGAAGGAGAAGACCCGCGATTGTGTCCCAGCGGATGCCGAACCTGCGCAGATGGCGAGCAGGTGAGCTGCATTTTGAATGACTGTGTCCCATCCTGGACTATCCTCCGCCGGGTGGCCCGTCTCTGAAACCAATGTCGTAAGCCAGCGAACAGCATACGACCGTTCGAAGTTGTCCGCCCGGAGTGCATCCAATTGAACATCCATTGGATGCACGATCGATGCGTTGGACTTGCGTCTTGGCGGTGCAATGGGATTATGACTGTGGCCGTCTGCAACGGGACATCGTCTGCGCTCGATGTAACGGATCCTTCGTACTTCGGGGTTGTAGACGTGCGAGAGGTAGTCTACAGCGTCGGATAGCTCTTCGACAGAGCTGTACTGGATTTTTCCGATGGGAGGCAATCGCGCAGTAGGGAGCAGCAAGTGCTGCTTGCCATCTGTCATTCGGATCCCTTGCATCTGTTTCAGTATTTCTATGCAAATAATTGATTGGAGGTACTGACTTCTTGGTATCTCCCTTCACTTGTTCTCGCAAGTCACAGACCTGTTGCAATGAATTCAGGACGATTCAACGTTAGTAAGTTATAAGGGGACTGGGTCGACCTCGGCACAAGAATTTCATGGTCCCATCATTTTTCCACGTGGCAGCAAACGCGCCCAAAAACGCGTTCGACCGCGCTCTCCCTTTGACCCTCATGCATCCTTTCTTCACTAACCCACAACACCAAATACCCGTAGCCAAGACCGAAATGACCAAGACACTTCCATTCCTCGAGCCTTTTGGTTGGTCTCTTCAGCAGAAGCGCGTTTTTGGGCTCTTTCTCATTGTTCAATTCGCAGGATACAAGTTGATCAAGAGCATCGGCGGAGGGGGCTTTTCCACGCAAGTTCTTTATTTTGGCACCCATCCATATACTCAATCGGGCTTCTAGCGTATACCAAGCTATCGACTTTCGTACACAGAGGACTGTAGCATGCAAGGTCGTGTCTCTCACGGAACAAACGACGCCGGAGGCGCGCAAGGCCCTCGAAAAGGAGATGAAAATCCACTCGGCACTCAAACACAGGAATGTTCTTGGGTTCATCGGCGCGAAGGTCGTTGATCCAGAGAGGACAGACTACTTTCCAGCTGTCTACATGTTACTGGAGCTGGCAGCGGGTGGTGATCTCTTTGACAAGATTGGTGCGTAACGACGCTCATTAGTGGACGCGACTGTCCCTCTGATCACGCGTTTTAGCCCCCGATGTCGGTGTCAGCGATGACGTTGCGCATTATTACTTTACTCAATTGGCGAATGGTCTCGTGCGTGCCCCTTCTTCCCTCTGTTCATTGTCGTCCCTCATGGGAACTCTCATAGGCGTACATTCACGGCGAAGGCGTATGCCATCGCGATCTCAAGCCTGAGAACATGCTTCTCGACGCGACTGGCACTCTGAAGATCAGCGACTTTGGATTATCGTCGGTGTTCAAGTTGAAGTCCAGCGGAAAGACACGATTACTGTCTGAGAGATGTGGCAGTCTGCCGTATGTGGCACCCGAGGTGCGTCTCATATAGCTCTCTTGTATCTTCTGTCTCTGATCAAGGTATTCTCACCATGCGTAGCTGAACTCCGATGACCCCTACGAGGCCGAGCCTGTGGACGTCTGGGGCAGTGGAGTAATCCTCTTCACACTGCTCTCCGGAAGTACGTGTGTTGACAAGTCACGGAGAACCAGAACTGAGTTCGATATCTTACAGATACGCCGTGGGATGAGCCTACCCCAAAGAGTACTGAATTCGAGCGCTATATCACTGGCGAGATCTTCGACGACGAGCCATGGAACCGGTTCGATCGTGACGCCCTCGGTGAGTAGTTAACTGTTTTCCGCGTATCCGATCGTGACGCACGACGCCTACAGAATTGATCACTGGCATGCTTGCACCGAACCCCAAGAGGCGTTACACGCTTCACGAGGTCTTCCGGCATCCTTGGATGCAGCGGTGCGTGTTTGTCTTTTTTTTCTTCTATCTCTTTTCATCTGTTGCTCGTATCACGAACATGGCTCACCCTCGTCTTTCACGCAGGCCAAGTCAGATTGCAGCTAGAGGTATCTCGAACCTTGCTGATCGATTGACAGAGAATCTGCGTAATTCTGGGGATCTTGCGATCGCGGACCCCGATATGTCGAACCTGTAAGTTCTCGCGGCACCCTTCTACCGTGGACTACGAACTCAACAACATCGGCCTGTAGACTCAGACTCGACAGCGATGGCGATCAAATTATGCCCACGGCGGCGAATCGCACGCAATTTACGCAGACCCTTCTTCTCTTCGTACGCACATTCACAATCCCATCCTCGAGAAATTATTTCTGATTCAGCCCTTTTCTCAGTCTCAAACTCAGACGGGCAGTCGATATACCCCATCGCTCACACGATTCTACGCCAAGCTCGGGCCTGGCATTCTCATGCCACTCTTATGTGAGGCCATCGTGGGCCTGGGGTTCAAATATCGCGATCCTGTTCAAACACCGGAGGGAGTTCTGCGTGTGCGCATTGGTGGCTACGACAAACGAAAGCTTCGACTCAAGGGCTGGCTCGAATTGGAGGACTTCGAGCACGAGGGGGTGAAGGGGTCGTTCTGCGTCATGTCGCGAGACGTTGTGCGTGTCTACTTCATTCTCGATCATCGGTGTATTTTGACCAACCCTATACAGGGCAATCCTATCTCATGGCGGCAGCTGTGGAAGATGATCATCCTTTCGCCGGTCGTGGAGCCACATGTGTACCGCAGACGTTGACAACGCGAGGCGCGCGGCGCAGACGACAAATTCTACCGCGGCGCAGTGGATTGTGTATTTTGATGTATCATTAGTTGTGTTGCTGGACCATCTACGCCTCAGAAGGCGGGCAAATTGAATAATCACATATCTACTCATTTTACCGATTTGAGTGTCTCCATCAATTTCACTGACAGCTTTGTGGTCTACACGTAGCGATGATGGAGGTTCACGCAGCACATGTATATTCTTGAGCAACCCGGTGCCCTCGCACAGGACTTAGAGACGAACAGCTAATTGATAATCAGAAAACGGAGGCCCAGACGGAATCCGGAGTCCGTCGAGGGATATGAAAGACAAGGATCATATCCACCGTGAGCGTGGTCGCCACCACAGGGTTCAAGGTCACTAGACTACAGGTGCGATGCCTTCGACAATGCCCTGTATTGCTGCGTTTTCCGTCCTGAGGTGCTGTCCGTGCGATACATGAGATGCACGAGCCCACATGATGCGCGGAACCGCTATCGCGTCGGGATGATACCAAATATGGGAAAAGGCGGGATTGGTGGAGCGCCGAAACGTAGACGGATTGCCGCAGGCACAGGTTGTTGCTGCGATGTCGATATTGCAGTGCCATCGCGATGGTTTCAGGACAGCAACGCGGCTCGGGCCACTGGATGCTCCGCACTTTTATAAGGGGCGGCTCCGTCGTTCGTTGAAGATCTTGTCCTGGTTGACGAACGACCTACGATACCCTCCATTTAATCCCTTCTTCGTGTGGCTGGTCCACCCGCTTTCGATTAGCTTTCGACGTTTTCGCCCACATCGCGCACGTTTGATATGTTCAAGAGGACTGTGACAGCGACCATGAGCACGGCACGGCGTAGACGTGCGCCTGACGTGCTTCCCCTCCCGCAGACGTATCAGCGGCCGACTATGTCGCCTCAGTCGCCCCTGCCGGAGAACCTCTACTTACAGAGGTGAGTTGCATGTTCGACCGTCGACGGGATACTTTCTCACTTTCAAGCCAGGTCGATGATGACCCCGGCATCGCCTTCTACATTCTTCGTCCCGGTAACGCCACGACCAATGACACCGGGCCACACCCGCCAACGCCTCGAGAACCTGGCACACTGTCTAGGGTCCAGCGTGCCCGCGGAGATCATATACCCCTCGTTTGGACAGATGTCGGCTGAGGCAGACAACATCACGACGTTCCTTGATCTGTACCGCCGACGTGTGGCGGACGACGAGTATCTGCGGCAAGTGAAGTCGCCGACGTCGAGAGAGGAAGATAGCGGATGGAGTGCGTTGGAGGACGTAGACGAGCCTGCTGGTGTCAAGAGAAGGCCCGCGATACGATGTAGTCGCTCGCTCAGCGACCTCAAGAGACCCGTCGTCTCAGCCGACACGCGCAGAAAGTCCAAGGAGTACGAATCTATACCGCGGAGCATTCAGCATGAAGAAGAGGCGGTCGAAGAAGGGGAAGTGCCTACCATACTGCTGCACGGAGATAGCATCGAAAAGCCGACTAGCGGGGTGCATGTGCATTGGTCGGAAAACCCAAAGCCTGGCGTCGCTGAGAATGCGAGACATGTTGGAGCCTTTCGTCGAGGGTTCGGCCTTCGTCCTCGGGAGCTCGCACTGTCGCCTCTTCCACCACCGCATGTGCCCCTGCCATCCCCACCACCCTCAGCCTTATTGAAAGTGCAATCTCCGAAACCGAGGAGGTTCACGCCTCGCAGGCTGCCGCAGCCGCGCACATACACGCCGTTGAACTTGAAGTCGCTACGTCTAGGAGCATCGTTGAAGTCACCTCAGGCGCCGTATTGGGTGAAGTCGAGGGTTCCCAAGACCCCTCGAACAGTCAGATTCGAGCGTAGGCAGGGATGGGGAGGACAGTGGAACACTGGCGACATCGGGCAGGCGGTGGGCATGTTGAAAGAGATGTGAGCGCCGGGCAAGCGCTGAAGGGTCCAAGGCCTCCATATACTGTAACTGTACGGTCGCTATGCACCTGTTGAACAATTCACTCGTATGCGCAACGAACAGCTTCAGAATCATTCGCAAACTTGATTATATTCCCTACTCCGCCTTCATGACATCCGCAAGCGCGGAGCGCAGCGTCTGAGGACACATCACACGGGGATGCCTGATAGCATACATGAGAACATACAGCATACAGCAAGCAGTACCGACGACGACACAATGATGCGGAGGAGGACGAGTGTCATCTTTTGTATGGCCCAGAGGAACATCCAGTCCTCTACAAGCGCTAGCTCTGAGGAAGGCACGAAGTATGCGATCCTCGCTTAGAGCTTGCCAGCCTTCTCGGCAGTCATCGTCTGACCGAGCGCCTTGGCACGTTTGCGCATCATCTGTGCAGACTTGTTGCCGCGGATACCTCCACCCCAGTGACGACGCTGCTCGTCGAACTTGTCGGTGCTAGAATATGAAGTCAGAACCAGAGAACATAGACACCTGAGACTAGGACTTACAAGTTAGCCTTCGCTGCAGAAACGAGAGTAGCCAGCTCGCGCTGGTCCTCGCTCTTGACATCCTGGAGGGTGGCGACAGCAGCGGTCTTCTTGTGGACGACCGTGCCGAGGCGAGCCTTGCCCTTGACGATGACGTATGGGACACCCATCTTACGGCAGAGGGCAGGGAGGAATACGACGAGCTCGATGGGGTCAACGTCGTGTGCGATGATAACGAGCGACGCCTTCTTCGCCTCGATAAGAGCGACACAGTGGTTCAAGCCGTACTTGACAAAGAGGGGCTTCTTGGAGTCCTAGTAAGACGTATATCAGCCGGGCGCAAGAGCTAGATATGACAAGACAAACCTTGGCAGCAGCCTCCTTCTCCTCAGCGGTCGCCTTGGCGGCAGCCTCGAGACGCGCCTTCTTATCCTGCTTGGTCTCAGGACGGTACTTATTCAAGAGCTTGAACAGCTGAGTGGCAGTGTTCTTGTCGAGGGTGTGAGTGAACTGAGCGATGGCAGGGGGGACTTTCAGACGCTGGTGAAGGATGACCTTCTGGCGCTGAAGCCGGACGTACTCGGGCCACTTTACGAAGCGGCTCAAGTCAGTCTTGGGCTGGATGTCTTGACCTGTAGGCGTGGCTTGTAAGTTGCAATCGCAAGGGTCGCAAAAGCGTAAACTTACCGATACCAAAGTTCTTCGGGGTAGCCTCGAAGAGAGGGTTCTTGGTGACCTTTGTGGCCTTGCTGGCGAAGGGCGCAGCAGCGGGCTTCTTACCGGATCCTTTGGCGGCCTTGGGCTGGTCATTGAGACGAGTACATGAGCATGTGTGCGTGGACGACGAAGCGTCAGCGCTGTGCTAGTGTACTCGGAGCTCTAGTGCTCGCACAGCTGCTGGCGCACGAAGCGACCAGAGTGTACGAGCCCAGCATCCACTTCATCGCATCATTGCCCTTCATAGAAGAGCTCAGCGAGAAAGTATATGGGAGATATCTGGGGTACGACGCTGTAGCAAAAACATAAGCTCAATTGTCACCAGCACATCTGCTTCAAGCACTCACCATCCAGCCTCGTAACCCCTTCTACTTTGTCGATATCTCCCGATGCATGGCTCCGAGTGCACGAAGGCAGCGTCGGCTAGCTGAAATACGTACCATTTTGTCTTGAAAGTCTTGAGGAAGGGCTTGAGGACGTCGACAACAGCGAACGAGGCAGAACAAACCTTACGCGCCGATTTCACTCTGAGCGCCTGAATCCATAATAGGCGGCTTTTCTGATTGGCGCTGGACAGCGGTTGCGCCGCCGCCACCGTCTTGACTCTTTACTGTGGTGTATGATAACCTTCGCGCTTCCGTTCGCCGGAGAGGGTAGGCCAACACGACTAACTCGTGAAATCGTTTTTAGTTGTCGACAATGTCCGCAGTCTTTTTCCTTCCTGGAGGTCTGTAAGACCCGGAAGGTGTTACTATGTAGTGAGTTGCTTATTCCGAGTCGGCAAAGCGCAACTAGCTGAGCGAAAGCAGCATCTAGCATATTCTTGACAGACTTGAGCAAACGTTTTGTTTACTTGAACTGCTGAATGCCATGTCGTCCGCATGGCATGGAACCTCCTTGTGTCGCACATCTCCGCCGGTGAACGCAAGTCGAGCTCTACTATCAGAAGTCCTTCGCATGCCACGAACGCCATATGGGATCATCTGTTGCGGATATAAACGACATCGGATACGAGCCCTATCAAAGTCCAACTTTTGTCATGATTCTTCGCACCCACCTCGCTTCGCCCGTGCAAGGTAGCCTCGTGCTCGACCCCGGTCTTTTGTTCCGTACTAGGCTCACTGCGTCGTTCTGATCTCACAGAAACCGGGTTTATGTACGGCGCCGCTGTACCTAAGCTCCATGTAAACAC
Source organism: Ceriporiopsis andreanae CBS 279.92 (assembly GCA_001969225.1). NCBI lineage: Eukaryota > Fungi > Basidiomycota > Agaricomycetes > Polyporales > Meruliaceae > Ceriporiopsis > Ceriporiopsis andreanae. The sequence continues at coordinate 10,524 of ALYI01004262.1, read as the reverse complement.
CGCAGAATAGCCACGACGCAGCACCGCTCGTGCGATAAGGACAGCCGAGCCACTGGGACCGCTGATAGGATTCTCGCTGCGGCCCCGCACTGCAACGATCACTGAACGCAATAGGTGTCTTGTTGCCCTGTCTGGCTTCGCGCATTGCTAAGCCTACGTATCTGGTATGCCACAACACCTCGTTCAGCAAGGTCTTCCCGGGAAAAGGCACGACAGCCACGTTGGGCGTTGGGTTCTTTGCGAATGCGCGGGGATAACAAATACCCCTGCTACCGTTCAGCGAGGTCCGTTATCATGTGGGGTCATCAGCTCTATGTCGGCGCAAAGGCTTGCTGGTGCGTATAATTCCCATCTACAAACTTCACGCACCCGCACATGTGTAGCATTCCAAAATCCATTGTTCTGAGTTCGCACGCGGAACGATGCTATCATCAACCTGCCCTCGCTGCTATTACAAGTGTCGGGCATATCGTCCACCTTTGGAGCGGGCACTACCTTCCCCTCGCCACACTCACGTTCATATCACTCAGCGTCGCACGACTTCGCAGCCGACTAGTGTTCACACCGTAACCGGATCGCCGGGGCTGTCACGCAGAGTTATATGAAGGCACCTGCCACGCACGAAGTTGTGCCGCACGCTGATTGACATACGGCGAGATATCGTCACACGCGCCTCCGCAGATCATATGTCGTGTTAAATGCCGCGGCGGTACGTGATGTGACATATGGATGCACGCAGTTCAACCCAACCTACTCGACTTACTCTGGCGATTTCGCACACCGGCCTTTGGATCAGTGAGAGCAACGCGAAAACTGTATTCCTGAAGGAAGGGCCGACGGTTAGGCGGACGTGCTAAGAGTGGTACTGTTACGAAAGCCATTTTGCATTCGTCAGATCGCTGCGTCACACGCGATAAGGCGTGCAAAAGCACCGAGAGTCTGAGTGGCAGCGGAAGATACAAGTTCTGGCGACAGTCTGGGTAGTATCGGCTGTGTTCGCAAGGTCACTAGACCACGGACCGACGTAGTACATTGACACGGAAGTAATACATGCAAGAAATAAGAATAGACTGTCGCCTCAAGCGTTGTCATGGAACAAATACACAGAGATAGACAAAGTCAAGAGCTGGGAAATGTGGCTCCACAGCCCGCGTCGCAGTTGTATACTGCGTCTCGCTGTCCAAAGAATTGCCCACACCAATCCTTGCGGCCGCCACGACCCGGCATGCATCGTCCGCTCCACTGAGACGGGCTAACACAAGACACGAGTGTGTGGAACCCAAGCACGGTATGGGGTATCCCGGGATGGTATCGAGACGCAGATGCGCAGCAGGCTACCCCAACGACGAGCACTCTGTAGACTAGCGAGGTGATGCCGAGCCGCTTATCGCCTCGATGGTCGAGAGTGAAAAGGTGGTATATGCCACTCACCTGCAAGTTTAAGATGTCGGGAAGACAAGATGGTAGGAGTGAGTGAGCTGAAAGTCGCATGGGATGAGCGATGAGTTGGGCGAATTGACCTGTAGTGCTGAAGTTTTTATACCTTGGCACTGGGCGGCTACGAAATGCGCTAGGGGTGATGCGGTCTCCACGCGCACGGCTGCTAACCTCTTCCTGTATGTCAAGGTTTAACTTCTTTAAGGTTCAGCGAGAGGCTTTCATTATCTGACGACAGCTCGGTTCGAATATGAAGTCGGATTGTCGGTGTGCGACTGAGGAGATATGACGATAATTCCGCGCAAACGGCCTCGTGACCTGACTACAAAGCGAATCTCGGTACTTGAAGATGGCGAAAGATGGCGAGGATGCTCTGGCAGCAATCGCGGGGATTCATGGGGCCTATCTGCCCATCCCTATGGAGAGCGTTCAGCCAAGCGGCGACATGGAAGACAGAGAACTAAATACCTAGAGCGGAGCATGCCTCTCCGATCCCAAATCGATGGCTGCCCCAGCTGGGAACTTGACAGAGATGCGGGGGTCGACCTGGGGCATGGGAATATTGACAAATATTGGGAAGAATGTCCGACGTCTTCCATCAAACCCGCTCTTTCGACCTGGACGAAATTTTAACGAAGACAATAAAACATGTTACAGAGACGAAGTTCAAAAGAATCCTAACCTTGTGGGCGGGTTCTTCAGTACCATGGGAGCTTGTGGGGCCGGGGAACAGGAGCGGCATCACAAAGTGGAGCCTAACATCGACACGAAACCGCGCAATCTGCGGCGACCTCGTTCTAAACTTCCACATCGGTCAGAATATGTTCAGCGGAAGATGCGAAAATACAAACACCGCAGACACAGCGTGGCCTCTATGGGTCAAAATTTGAAATGCATTCTCAAGAACGCGACGTCGCACATCACCGAAAGTCTTCCCGTGTTGCAGGGCCGCCGAGCAGGTCGTCCACGGTGAGCACCAGAAGTTCATTTCACGAGGTCTGCTGCTGAATGGGAGTATATGTATCCCCGCTTCTCCTTCTCAGGCATCGGCTGCAACTGGCGCGGGACTATCATGCATGCCATATACGGTGGTGCGCGAGGTGCTCGACGGCACACTGGGACCGGGGTAGAGCGGAAGTCGAGCAAGATATAGCAGTATTGACGGGGAGGAATTTTGAGCGGTAAGCCATCAGGCGTTCGCCTCGATATCGATTGCAGAGTTACAGTGCGCCGACCGCTACAGAGAATATCGAGGCCTATCTCCGTTGCCTCTCCGCAGAGGGAAGCGGCGCTGGTTGGTCAGTGAAGTTGTTGTGAGTATGAAACTGCCTCTAAGCAGCGTCGGAGCCCATCATGGCGATGACGAGCGAAGTGCACAACGTGAGCAGTTTGGGGCACATAGGTAGCGGAGAAACATACAGTAGGTACGAATCAAAGTACGCTCGCTCGGGGGAGGTACTATTCGGGGTACAGCTGCACCATCAGGTAGTGCACAACGCCTCCCTTGAAGGTTCACGCGTCAGTAAATCCTTACGTACAGTCTCCCGGTTGCGTACCTTCGTCGAACTACACGCTTGTCTAATGACGTGCTCAGGCTGTTCGTCAATCCTGAATGGCAGTTGCTGTATAAACGTGCGATTGGCTGTGCGGTGCGGCGACGGGCGTATGCGCGGAACAAATGACGTTATCTCACCGACCGTGTGCTCGCCGCCGCGATGTGTGCCTGAAACGCAGCGGCAGTGGACATCTAAAAGAATATTTCCAGTCAACGGCTGAGAACAAGTAGCCGTGTAAGTGTGCTGTCAGGTGCTGTCTCGGGGATGGAGGATCGTTGATCTCGATGACGTCCGAGGCGAGACGAGCCAGGGCGCGGCCAGCGTGGCGGGACGAGTGAATGTATGCCGGCATGCCCACAGTATTTCGAGGGCCGGAACAAATAAGTGGCGAAGAACACGTCCGCGGTCCGAGTGTGAGTGCGCGAATTGCTATCAGAAAGAAAGCTGATACTCACGGATGAGCATAACTTATCCGTTTAAAAGCCCAAACAATGATGATGATTATGGGGAACCAATGATTGTAGTGAAGAAGGCCCAGTCATGTGAACGGCATGCTCCCCATTGTGTGTACGCTGCAATAATCGCAAGAGGGAGCAGCGACCCAAGATGCGATGGGCTCGCGACACAGTTGTGCCAGACGCGATGCGAGATGGCGTATGATTGGAGGCTTCGAGAGTATCTCGATGATCTTAGCGGGATGAACTGAAGACGAAGTACGCGTGAGGCTCAAGGACGCTAGGACATGCCGGGGCGGCGCCATTGGTCCATATAAGAGCCTCCGCTTTTTGTGATTGGACGTCCAGACATGCGCAGCGGCGATCGTAGCACGCTACTTCGACGAGGCCGTAGATGCAGGGAATGCGAAGTAGTCAATGTACGCTTCCTGCGACTAACCAGATACATGTCAATATAAGTGGGACGTGAGCAAGGGCGAAATATACCGGTCATGGAATGCTCGGGTCTAGGCTCCGTCAAGACACGGAGATGAAAGGCCTAGCTAGTGTCGTTATCTTCATACAGGTGAGTATGAAGATAGCATGGACGCGAACGAGCGAGATACACTGAGAGCGATATATTTATGATAAGAAGAGGCGTGGCAAAGCGTTGAAGCGTATACACTCACGTTCACAAAGTTTATGGGCGGATCGGTGAGTACCCAATGAGAGAAACTAAACCCGACTAGTACTTATGCGGACTGCTGGCGGACCAGAATTTTACCATTGAAACAGTCCAAGGTGACCATCGTCGTAGCATCTCCCGAGGGTAGTTGAGCAAACACAGTCTGCGGCGTCCAGTTTGAAGAGCCTAGGCAGTATTTGTACCTATTTGTATCCGATCTCAGATCGGAAAACGTCGTGACAACCAAACTTGAACAAATAGTCCTCGAGGCCGCTTATCCCTAACGTCCACGGTCTCCGTTGAACAACATCTTTACGCAGGCTACAGAGTCCTTACGATTTTATGCCAAAGTGTGGGTTCGCACTATCTCTCAGAAAGCTTCTAGCTCCGCAACTTGACACGTGTCGGCAGTCGTCACCGTCAAGTGGGCGTTGTAATTCCAGTGAGCATTGGGTCCGACACGCAGGATATTGCATTCGCAAAACGTACTGATGTTTTCTATTGTCTAGGATTAGCCATGTCTCGTGCTGAAGACTTTCCAGCTGAGATTTTGGACCGCATCGTGTTCTATGTCGCTACAGGCGGCTATCACAGCACCGGCGAAGTGACAAACAAAGAAGGGTTAGGATGCTGCTCTCTTGTCTGCCGACATTGGGCAGAACGTACATCTCCCGCACTGTTTGACACGCTTTTTTTGCGCTCTAAGGCAGATCTTGACATCCTTCTTGGACTTGTTGCGAGATAGTGTCGGCGGCCAGCTTCACATGTACGTGTTCTGCACATCGTGCAAGAAGAAGACATATCGCGAGTACCTTGGATACACCATGTATTCCTGTTACTCGCCCAGAAACTTCCACACCTGCGCGAGGTCGTCTACAGCGACGCGGAGACACGGCCTCCACGACATCCTCACCCGCTGCTGCCCAAGCGGCTACCTGCGTTCTTCTCGATATTTCGCGGACTCACTCTCTTGTGGCTTCAGGATCACACACTCCATTCCTTCGCCGACCTCGTGCATCTTGTGGGGCGTCTACCAGATCTCACAACACTCCTTTGCGCGCGGATCTCCTGGAAGAACACGCCGACGCGTATGCCGCACAATCGAGCCCGTCTTCCAAGAAAGCTCAAGGTGGCAAATTTCATCAGCTGTCAGGCGATTTTCACCATAATCTGGTTATTCTTGTCGCCGGCGGTATTTATCGGAGCAGAAGACGGAAATACGATGTACGCCGAGAACACTTCGTCTTTGCATCTGGACGCAGCAGATGCCACCGCCATCAACGACCTTGTTCACTGCTTACTCGGTCATGAGAAGATGGAATCCTCGGCCGTCAGTCTCGAGCGGAGTGACAACAATAGCTGTTTGTCTCACCATCCCATCTGAGACGGCACATTCGGCTGACCTTTCTTCAGGGCTTCTGAAATGCACAGACAACACTGCTCGGCGTATGCCCAGCGACCCCATCGCACTTCAACCATGTACACCTGATATTGTCTTCACACTGACAATACCGCAGAGCAAGGCCGTAGAAGCAACCAGTGTTCCATCTGCGTACCAACCTGAGGTGGCGCACCTCCAGTCGATACAATTCGACGCCTTCAGAGATTCATCGAATCCGTTCAGGACGCAAGCCATTGCTGCGCTTCCTTGGGGTCGCGTCGACGCCATCTTGCGAGGGATCAGACCTCGTGTAGAGGTGCTCATGAACCTCGGGGCAGAAAATAGGCAACAAGCGTCAAACTTCGAAGAGTTAGAGGATGCAATCTTAGCACAAATGCCGTCAATGCAGGGTCCCGAAGAGCGCCGGGAGGATAATACCATCTTTCGGAGAATAGGGTGGCAACGGCGTCAGAGGCAGTCAAGCTCCGATACGGTGGTGGCTGAGTCACAGCAACGTCCTATTGGGTGAGCATTATTTTGATTACGGTCTTATGCATTCGCAATGTTTATGAGTGGTCAGGAGGTAGGCGCAGAAGGCTATCACGGACGGTATAAGCTACTTGCCAACGACTGCTTCCTTTCCTAGGCTATCAGAAGGGCATAGGATGCTGCCTCCGGACTTAGCCGAAAATCTACCGCAACAAATCATCATGTCAGAGTCACAGTAATTATGCCACAACCTTGGAGCCCAACAGCGTGCATCATATGTTTTCACCTGAGCTTACCCTGCAAATTTCTGCGCGACACATTAGCGCAACTTTCTAAAACAGCTCTTGACCTTGAAGCACTTCAAGTTTGATGTGCGAAGTTTGCGTGTCCTGCTATCAACTGAACACTGAGCGTGAGGCTTTGTGCCCGCGTCCGAAGGTGAGCGTCTATTCCTGCCGTATGCCGCGCGCTGCTCACGATATAAGTAGTCGCCCGCGACTGTTGCGCCGGAGCGTGCGTATGTTCAAAAATCATTGATGGATATGGTACGTCGCTACGGGTTCGGGGTGGTATTGCTCCTGCTTAGAGAATCTGTAATACTCGGGTGGAGTCGGTACCCTACCGGTCGATACGCCCAAGGCTGGTGGCGCAGTCGAACGCAGTGGTGTAGATGACGGTGAGCAGCACAGAAACCCGATTCGGAGCCTGGTTACTGAAGCAATATCTCTGTAGGCCCTGGTACGGTGCTTGGTTTGGGTATATAAGGTCGACTGGACTCGGGAACTCTTTCCAGCACAATCCGTGTCCTTCGCCACCTCGACTACAGCACAAGCTCCACATTTTTCTCGCCATCTGCCATCCTCGTTGACATAAGCATGGACGCCTTCAGCAACACCGTATCCGCCATCCTTCCCTCAGAGGAGCCCGAGATTCTATGAGACGGAGAGAGTGGTGGTTCCGGAGGCCACTCGTACTGCATTGTCGCTTGATGTCCGATGCACCTATCCTACATCATCATGGTATGGGGCTACTCTTCCATGGATATAGTCGTGTCCTGACCTGATCCATGACAGTTAATTGGCGGCCGCTGCAGATGCCTCAGTTTCTGACGTTGAGATCGGGCTTGGCACTACTCCTCAGGCTGTCGGAGAATCATTATTTAATATTTGCACACCAATATTCCTCTGTTGTGTGACCCCATCCCACCCACATGATTCGCAGGCTGGCCGCACTACACTCCGGTGCCCACGCATGTCAAGATTCTATCCGTTGTGGAACCATATGTCGTCCAATGACTGAGATTTATTTTCCTCGCGTTCGAAACCTACGAAGGGCATGGCTTTACGACTGTCTCACGCTTGTCGTGCGTCCGATACATTGGTTTGCAAATTGCGATAGAGGCATGCGCGGGAGAACGCGACTTGAAATGCAGTTTGCCTTCAAGTTTCAAGTTCTGCCTAAGGGCTTTCGTACAACCTTGAGCGTATAATTCCGCTGACTCAAGCATTTCTCTCCGAACGCGTTGAGTGCAAGGACGAATGCGTACAGAAATTGTGACAACGCCGCATGCGTGATGTGACGGTCCGTGTCGGCTGTCACTGTCGCAGAGTTTCCTCGACGTTTCCTCGACGCCGTTTGTCTGTGCAAACCTACCCTTCGGCGAACTCCATCATTACCCTGTCGAGCCAGTCGTCAAGTCCGTTTGACCGAACTTTCGATGCTGCGTTACATATTTGGGGCTATATACCTGGTTGTTGCTCGTATGATGTGACAGCCCCTCTCCAAGGTATGCAAGGCTTCGAGCCGCCAACCATCACACCCCGCCCCGCTTTACAACGACACTCAAAAAGCTCGTTTTGGATCGTCAACAGTCATGTCACTATCATTGTCCTCTATGGAAGGCATTACAAGGACGCCGGCGACCCCTTCCCGGTCGCGTGGTCAGACACATCGAGGCTATCATAAATCCCGACCACAGCGCTCAGCTCTCCCATCTGGATGATGTTATCCTGGACCGCGAGGCACTTACGTGCCCTAGGAGATTCCGTGTTTAGATGGAGTCAGCCAGGCGCGACAAGCTCGAGAATATCCGCGACTAGATATTCGATATTGACGGAAGGCTACAGAGCAAGTTCGAGGAACACGGACAACATCGAGGGGAAGGCGGTTGAAGACACGAGATAGACGTAGAAAAACTTGTGGTTGTGGTGGATGTGCCAGTGAATATCGCTCAGGTACGTTTACACAGCCGTTTTGATTGCTATGAGAGTCAACCGTTTCCTAGCGTCGAGAAGGCCTCGAGCAACTATTCAAGTCACGATAGCCCCGTCTCGAAGATTTTGCTTGCCCTAGCCGTTCTCATTGGCGCAGACAGTCCGGCTTTGGGTGTGCAATATGCATCAATTCTACGGGGAACGGTTCCCTTAGCATGCCGTCAACCTAGGTATCCTCGAAATATACATGCTAAGGGAACTCAAAGCCGAGTTTCCGGCATCTGCAGGCACCGCTGCGGCATCTACACCGAGCTCGACATCGGCCCCGTTCTCGTACGCCCCTGAGACGGGACGGCTGCGCTCCGCTGCACATCTGCGCGACATTCTTCGACTCGAGGGCAGTCAAAGACCCTGTCAGCCCCCTGTATTTGGCAGGGGTCCCAAACGCATCCCATTCGCGTCGCTACGTACGCCTCATTGGGGCGCTCGCTAGCTACTTCAACTCTACTAGAGCTGTGCGAAGAGCGTCCTCAGCTCGAGCACGAGGATCATCACCATCTCAACAGTATGTTTAGCAGGATCGAAGCGGACTGGGACGGGCACAATGTGAACGGACCGAAGATTAAGTATACGCTGCGATGCACGATAGGTCTCTCAATCGAGCGCGCGGAGAGCGAAGCTCGATATGTCTAGATGACCTGGTGGGGCCGTGGAGGATATTTCCATGGGTGACGGTCGGCATGTATGCGCCTCAGACCCCCGTACGTGTCACCCGCCCCTTTGCCCATCCGTGCGGCTCGCTGACCACCGTCCCACAGTGGATGAATACATCCAGGCGATCGAGAAGTTTGTTGACGAGTCCTGGGACGTTCTGTGGTCGGCGCGCGGCCGATCTCAGGGAATGTTGCCAGCGCCACGACTGGTACCTTCAGCGGGCCGGAAGGAAGAGACAGGAGAGGCACGATCTTCAAGGTGTGGCGCCATGTTTTCGAGCTTGTCCGTGGGATGCTCGACCCAGCCTGGGTGCTGACGGCTCCTCTGGTACCTGTATTGTCTGCGACACCATGTCCATCAGATCCAGGTTCACACCGTACCCAACGGCCCTCGCAGCCTCTACCGGAGGGAACTCGTGGTGCGTCCTGCACACCTGCGATTTTCACGGACATGGTGGCGTTACGGCCCAATCAGATTGCAAGCACAAGCGCGCACAGGTCGTTGTCCCTTCTCCATCTGACATCAACGTTCTCTGATTTTTCTGGAGCTCACTTGTTTCCAGTTCCGAATCTCGCATTGTCATATCACTCGCCGGCAGATGACGGTGTGCTTTTTGCGACATTGCATCCGCTTTGGACCTGCCGCACCAATGGCAACCTGCAGATTCTGAACTTTTGCGCCCGAGACGGAGTCACTTCGACGTCCCTACGGCCGGCAGCACGGCCGCACAGCCTGTACGCGCCCTTCTTGGAGTAGTTTGTGGCGGTTGAAGTGCCAGTATAGCAGCAGTGGTGTGGCGCACAGCGCCCGTGATCAGCAAAATCACCGAACTCGGACATCATCTCAATGTGGGCGGGTACCGGCGCATGGCTGTCGAGTCATCAAACATTGTGAGCTCTAGTAAGATTCTCGCCCATCGACTCAGTAGTTGTACTGAATACCTATTAGTGCCGTGTGCGCCTGTCTGGTACTACTGAGCGGCTCACCGTCAACTTGGCCTCGTTAGAAGGCTATAGAGGACTTGTAGTGAGTGCTCTATGGAATCTTCCATGCCGCGAGTATTGAACATTCGACCAATGGCAGCGGAGCGACTCGGACTTGTGAGACGAGAGGTCCGTTAATGAACCCGTTCACACCTGATACGACGGTCAAGCGGGTGCATTGCAAGGCGTTCTCGGTCTCGGTCTCGCTGACGACAACGCCGACGAAGGAGTCACCATTTCCGGCACAGATACACACAACGCTGGCGCGTGTGTAACATATAAGAACCCGGCAGTATCGACATCTAGCCTCAACACACTCACAATCCGCATTCTGCAGCCAGCTCACAGCCAGCAACCAAAGCTCTTCTTCTGTCACATCCTCTGCCATCTTAACCTACTCCACAATGGACACCATCGTTATCATTACTGCGTCGCCCGTTCCAGCGGAAATCCCTGAGATACCGCAGGAGCAGGAAAGCTCGGGAAATGCTTCTAGCAGTGGAAACGGATGCACCATTGCTTGATGTGTTGATCGTTGTGGTACGTTGATACGCCTGCGGGCACCTAGAACACTCCTAAAACAAACCTAAACCCCACCCCACCTACTACCACTCCACTGTGTCCTCGAAGGA
>ALYI01004261.1:0-28817 GCA_001969225.1 Ceriporiopsis andreanae CBS 279.92 | reverse complement strand
GAGCCGGTCGAGAGGCACATAAAGCACAGTCTGCAAGATCCGTGAGGCCGGCCGTCAACAACAAAGACATCCAAGCGCAGCGACGTACACGAAGTTTTCCTCATCGAATCCTAGGAAGAGGGCGACGTCCTCCACCGGGTCGACGGCCGAGTCGAGGAGGAAAAAGTACTCGGGGAGGCCGGGATCAATGATCCATCGTCGAGAAGTGATGTCGTCCTCGCCGGTGATGTTGAGGGACATGAACTCAAACTCGCGATGCAGGACATTGCCGGCGTACGACCAGTTGTGCTCGTACGGAAGGGAGGCCCCTAAGCCGAAGCGTGCCCGCTTCCACGATTCCTGCGCTTCTCGCAGCAGGCGAAGCTTCTCCGTGAGAGCGAGGTCGTTGTTTTCGTTGTCCGTGTAGTACGCCACAGCCAGCTCGATGTTATATTGCAGCTGCGGCGTGCTGTCGACAATGTCCCGGAGCCGCTTCTGTACCTGTAAAAGACCGACAAATGAGCGGGGAAGGCGACCGATAACGACGACTGCGCCCGGCGTACCAGACGACATCTCAGCAACTCTACAAGTTCCAATGCCTGCAATATCTTGACGATGAGCTCGGTCGGGAGTTCGTATTCCATGGTCATTGTGTCTGAGAGCGTCGGGCGTGCGCTGGCAGGAGGAAAAAGAGGGCAAGAGGCAAAAGCGACGTGGTAGGCGCCCGATGGGGGGTGTATGCGCGCGTCGCGGTCTCGCTTGGCAGCAACCCCGGCGGACTCAGAATTATCACTCGCTAGCAGCACACTCCAGACTTTCATATCCGAGCAGGCTTAGACGATGCATTTGGATACAACTACAGGGTTTGCGACGGAGGCAAATGACAACAACACTGTGTGCGGAGACCGATGAATATGATGTGGTGGGGATGAGGGTGTATGATACGACGCGCGAGCATAAAAAGACCGACACACAAGCACGGAACGACGATATAATAGCAATAGAAACGGAAACCCGAATGCAGGCCCAACGGTGAAGGACGCGACACAGCTGATGAGGGCGAGGGAGGAGGTCGTATGGCGGTAAGGAAGGGGTGGTAGTCGTCCACTGTATATGCGCCTTGAGGATGTCGGGGTCGTCCGCTGCATGTCGACGGCCCGGTATTTTGGTATGGCTAGACCACGAAGGCGAATGGAGAGTGTTGCCATGAGAGTGAGAGGAATATGACAGCAGGGGCGGAGCACAAAAACAGGATACTATACTTAAGCATGTCCATTGCTGACGGTGGCGAGAGTCGAGAGTCGAAGGTCGGAGGGAAGGGGATATGACGACGACGACAAACCGGTTTTCACGATGTTATACGCGGGCTGCAAACCACGGAACCGCACGCCTGGCCTCTAGTCGGTGTTGACCATTTCGATCGCGCCGCATTCTTCACAGTGGGCCCACATCGCCCGCTGGCCGTTGAGTCCTGCCGCGCACGCCATACGGAGCTTCGGAATCTGGGAGCAGTTGCTGCAAGCGCAACGAGGACGAGGGATCAGCGACGTTCTTTTGACGCACATAGCCGCAAGAAGTATACTCCGACGCGCCGCCAAGGTTAGACAAGGTTGACCTACCCGTGGTGTGTGAACGAGGAGCCTCTCGGTTGGATGAGGCCAACGGGCTTGGGACTGAAGTTTGCTGGCGAGGTGGCGAAGTAGTTAGGGGTGTCGACGGACATCTCTTGGTCTACGGGCGGGTAGAGGACGAAGTAGGGGTAATACGCTTGGTCAGCGTGAGACGGGTACGCGTAGAAGTCGCGACGCGACTTACGAGAGCTGGTGGGTGAGTTCTCGAGGGACGACGTCAACGACGAAATGGTGCTCGCGTTTGATGGGAGACGCGCATGGAAGGGATGCTCGGGAATAGAGAGCGGGGAGAGGAGGTCGGGCTCGGACGACGAGTCGGACATGGCAACGTCCGTGTCCAGGTCGGATGAATTTGGGAAGGGGATGCGGTTAGGCCTCTTCGCAACCTGCGTAGCAAAGAAAGCGAAGATGATGAGACGTGAGACTTCAGAGGCGCGCGCACGAAGAGACGCACCGAGAACTCGACCTCGTCGTCGAAGTCAAACGACAATTTCCTCTTCATCGACATGACGGGTGTTGGTAAAGAGTGAAGGACCGCGTAAGGTTTGCTACCCCGGACGAGGGATAGTAAATGGTAAGAGGAGAGGGGACGAGAGGAGTTGAGATGGGCCTCAGTGGGAATCTTATACCACGCTTTATTTAGCTTTGTTTATTTTCTCAGAAACTGGATACAACGGCTTACCTCAGCTCGGGAACCTCCCACGGCGGCCCCGGAACGAGCCCCCATTGGACGATCGGCATTTGGACCCCAGATTTATGGGGCTGTTTCCGGACATCTCGAGCGGCCGCAGGAAATTGCATCATATCAGTTGTCACGAATGTCACGCAACAGAGATGTGCCGAGGGTAGCCGGCGTGTCACGCTGGCGCTACGCTTGGTCGCTGTAACAGGACGTTCCTCGTCCAACGGGCAGGGTTCGAGTCCAGGCGACGCGGGTCTCTCGGCGCAGCCGTAGTGGTCCTCGTCACTAGTCCGCCTAGGCCGTCATCAGCGGGCCAGCGCACAGCGGGCCAGCGCACGTGTACTGGCAAGTATACCGCCTGAGGAACCCCGCCACGGACGGCCAAGTGGGAACATGCCTCGGTCCCTATCAGACGGCGGCAGAAGCAGCGACCAGGGCGATGCCGCTCATCCTCTCCGCAAACCAGCGGACAGGGAGATGGACCGTTCGTTGCGATGCACCGCGCCCCCGTCCAACACGCGCGGGTAGAAAGGAAAACCAATCGGTGATTGCTTGATGGTATGTGCACGTTTGGGTATATACAGCAAGAGTGTCACGCATCATCGGGTATCCGCTTGCGAGGTATCCGTGTCAGGTATCCTCTACTTCGCGTCGACGAGTCCCTTGCTCGCCAGGTATTCCGTGTGCTCGTCTATGTGTCCCTTGACCTGCCGATCAACGTCCCGTCGCCATATTGGCAGGCCGATCTGTCCACGCCGTAGTCAGTAAATCGCTCAGTAGCATCCAAGTTGTGACGTACGGCGGCGATAATGCAATATATCTGGTCCATGAACCCGTTGTTCCCAGGTGACGATCCCCTGCACGACGCGCGGAACGCATTTCCGATGAAGTCATAGGTAACATGGAACTTTCCCTTCTGTACACCTAATAGGCGGTCAAACGCCTGTCGAATACTGCGGTGGCTCAAAAGCGCACCTTGAAGAATGTTTTCGGCGATGACTTCGGGTTGAAGGCCGGCGTCTGTCTCCTCCAACTTCAGCGTAATCTTGGGCTTCACCTTGTTCTCCTCGATGAAACCCGGGCTGAGGATCGTGCCAGGGAAGCAGATGTGCACATCAATGCCGTACAGAATGAACTCGGATTGGAGTGTTTCTGCCAATCCTACACGGTGCCTTACTATCAGCGACCGGGTCTTCATTTAAATAAGAACGAGGACTGAAGTACTGACCTCGTATAGCAAACTTGCCGGGAGAATACGGACTGTACCCTACCATCGAGAAGTAGGCGAGCACAGATGCGACGAACACGATCTTGCCTTTGACGCCTTCACGCACCATGCGCTTCGACGCAGCCTAATCGTCAAGGGATGCTATGAATCAATGTCCGTAACGGGTCCTTGAGAGGGCTCTTACCAAAGCCGACCATGCCTGCGCCCAGTACGTCTCCTGCATCTGGAGAGTCAAGCTCTCCTCGGTCTGCTCGACAAAGAAGCCAGGACGAGACTTGCCCGCACACAGGAAGAGTGCATCTGGACAAGCACCCCCGTGCGCCTGGCTCGCCGCTTCGAGCGCAGCGTCTGCGTCCTTGGCGTTGTCAACGGAGTACGAGTATGAATTAATTATCTGGCTGGGTGACTGGCGGACCGCCTGGAAACAGAAATCAGTCGGTGTTTGCGTACATTGTCGATTCACGACCCGTGGCGCAATAGAGCTGGCTGCGTCCGTAGCAAGGCGGACAATGTCAACGCGAGCGCTTCTGCGATCGACGTCGCCATATGCGACCCACTCGCAGGCCGACGCCCCCGTGCAGTAGAATGGGACAGCCACCCGCGAGAGTCGAACATGTCGGGATTACCGCCGGCATACATTGCAGAGGCCTAAGTCCGCCGCTCGCTATGGAACTACCGCACGCCTCCGCCGCCCGCTGTTCCACATCTCCCAGCGACTTCACCGGAGTTCATCCGCGCCGCCAATCCCTCCAATGCGAGCACAGCCAGGAAACTCCGCACGGCTGAGCAGGGAAGATGAGACACACCTCGAGCTCCTTCATTGCAGCGGCCAGCCGCTGCAGGTCACGGGCGACGATAGAGACGTGGGCACCTCTCTTGACGAGGAGGAGCGCAACACCGAGGCCCAAACCGGATGATCCGCCTGTGACATAGCAGTGCTGCCCGCCCCGTCAGCCTGATGAGTCGCGCCCAAACGTCGGAGCCTCTGCGCGCACGCACCTTGCCCTTCGGGTCCCAATTCTTCTTCGAGAACAGCATGTTGGAGAGGGCGAGCGTGGATACGAGGACGACAACGAACGCCGCCGCGGTTGGAAACATGGACACCCCCAGCTACCCGCCCGAGTCGCAGGTAGTGCGACCGGTGTGGGACCGGTGTTCGAGGGGTTGAACGTTCATCATGGCATTGATTAGCTCGCACAGACTCGTACCCAGGCAATGTTCGTGGTGGTCGAGCGCGAAGGACCGTCTGGCTACGAGCCTGCATTCGGCGCCCCGCCGCATCCAAATACAGACGGAGACCACGTGGCCTCTGCCCATGGCCTTTGAGCGTTTGGGAAACGCGACTGCTCTTGCCTCTGGCCAGCGTGCTCGGCTGCCCTCACCGTGCCCTATAAAAGCAGCTGCATCCTCTTTTACGCCTTCATCCATCTCTCTCTCTGCCCACGAAATCTACGCATAGCCCGCCTTTCGCGCCTTAACGACCTCATCGATGGCAGACGCAGCAGCACTCCCCGAGCTCCTCGACCCGTTCCTGGACCGTCTCGCAGACGTGCTCCCACCATACCTCTTTTCATGGGTTACCACACTCATCTATTACGCCCTCTCCCTTTTTGCATCCGTTTTTGGCGTGTTCATGACGCTCATCAACACCTCGCCCTCCCAATGGGAGGCGGAGAAGATCCTCCCGCCCATCATCACGCTCTTCCTCGCGTACCTCGCGCTGCTCAGTTTCTACCGCACGACGGGCTGGCTCGTGCGCACAGTCGTCGCGTTCCTCAAGTGGGGCTTCCTGCTCTCGCTGGGCGGCGCCGCGCTCGGCTACTACCTCGCGAACTCGCCCGACGGCGCGCGCGGCGTGGGGCACGTCGCCGGGGGCGTCCTCTCGACCGTCACTGGGATGCTCATGGCCGTGCTCGGCGACCAGCAGGGGAAGAACGCCGACGCGCGCCGGCGCGCGCGCAAGCAAAGGGAGAAGGGCCCGCGGCCGAAGTCCTGGGAGAAGTGGGACGCGCACCGCGAGTGGCAGTACAGCGAGGACGGCGCGCCCGCGGGCCAGCAGGAGGACGTGCAGCAGGTGCTCGGGAAGATCATCGGCACCGCGGGCAAGGTGGTCCGCGAGTCGAGCTTCTGGGAGGCGGCGAAGGGCACCGTAGAGGAGTTTGCCAAGGGCGTGCAGGAGGCGCAAGGGACGACTGCTGGGAACAAGAGCAAGAAGACGAAAGACACTCCGAAGGACGCGACGGCAGACGCGAACAAAGACGCTAACAAAGACGCGCCGCCAAAGAAAAGGCAGGAGGCTGTGCGGTAAGAAAGTTGTAGGCGCCGAGATGAAGAGTTACGCATTGCAAGGAGCATTTTATTCGGACGGGTCTGGAGGCAATTTGGAAAGTTTTGGCCACGTTGTATATCTATACCACCGTATATATCCACCACTTGTTTATGACCACCTCATGGGAAATGTTTATGGCTACCCTGGTCGTGCCGCGCAACACACGCGACTTGCATGCTGCCACGGCCCGATATTTTGTTTGTTTTCGCCAATACTTGTTACAAAAGCGTATGATGACTTCCGAGTAGCCGTTTCCGAACGGCGGCACTACGAATGAGAGAGTTCTTGCGACGTCGAAGTGAGCAAGTCTGCGACCTCCCATTCGATAACAAGGAATACCCAGTAAGGCACGGAGCAAGGCACGCACCCTCACCACCGGGCACATCGTACATCGGTCGCGCAGCCGAACATCGACCTAATCCTTGCGGCCGCCACGTCTCGGAGGGCGCACTGTTGCGCGATGCGCGAGCAGCTGCAGGCCGTGCACGAGATGTGACCCGTAGGAACGAGATCGCTGAGAGCCTACGACCGACGGTACGTGGCGGAGAGGCAGCATGGCTATAGAAATCGTAGTGAGAGCGAAGTGAGGCAGAAGAGGCACTGCAGAACGGTCTCACCATTTCGCTGCCCTCTTATACTCCTCGCGCGGGCGGAACACGCCTTGCCATGTGATATGCACTGCACCACTATCAAGCTACCTGCCGTGTTCGGTCCATGATTCGTACGAGAGTCGTGTCGAGTGCTGGAACTGTCGTGCTCCTGCAGTCGCCACGCCAGGGCGATAAGTATATGGGTCGGGGGCCGGTATCGCCGCTCCTATCACGATCGCAGGACGCCACAGCCAGTGGCGTGCTGCGAGGCAATCACCAAGACCCAAGAGCCAGCGCGTCAGGTTGCGCCGATACTGGTCTGGGGAAGCCTAGCCCGCCTTTCGACGTGGGCACGTCCCGCAGTGTCACAGGCGGTGCGGGTGGCCCCGACTGCTTCGGGCAAGACGCGCTACCAGTCGTCCCGGTATGGGTATACCATGCACCGGGCGTCGACGAAGGCTGGTGTGCACGTAAGCCCGTGTATGCCGTTCGGCGAAGGTCGCTGGGAGGCGCGTCGGCACGCGCTATCTGAATGTAACGAAACCACCTTGAAAGGAGTCTCGTGAGTCGCCTGAACGGCCGGCAGAGAAGCCACAGCGGCATCCACGCAGGCAGCATATGCCACCGAAACACGTATGCGTGACGATAATTGCTGGCCAGACAGATGTTGTGGCGAGTGGCGCCACACGTTGCGCGAGCTTGCATTGTCTGCCCTGCACGATGGCGTGAGTCGAGCCTTAGATGTACGGTCTTAGAGAGGGAGGCTTGGAAGGGTGTATCAAGATATGGTTGAGCATATCGGCGATAGGGAACACGATCGTACATACCTGCATAGGACACGCAGATCGCGTTCCTCCCGGTTCCAGGCATCGACGACACAGCGTATTGGTGGACTGTGCCAGTATTGAAAAAGCAAGGCCTAGACGAACGATCGTGTCAAGGCGCACAGGGAACCGGCAGGGGGTTGGACCAAGGTTGGACGCACGCTGTACCCGGGCACGTCGGAGACGCGTACACGCGAGGCGGCCGCTAATTGGTGCGCGTCGCGTCTGAATGGACAGACGATCATGGGCCAATGCGATGTCGCCTCGCGCCATGCGAGAACAGTTCCCTATAAGATTATGAACGTTGTAAGGTACGACGTATCCGCACACCTTGGCGCGTCTCGCAGTTCCAGGCGTGTCTGTGAGGTGAGCTCTGGGAGAGGGTCCGATTTCGTGAGCGTCCTCGGTGTGTCCAATCGCACTGCAACGAGCAAAAGCTACATTCCATTCAGCGGGGAGAGAAGGACTCACGCAGTTCATTTTCAGATGCCCGGTGCCTGCGCGAAGCATGTCTTATTAGCCACCCTCCACACTTGGGTCGTTCGGTGCAACGGTGTCCCCTCCAGCGCTCACGATCAAAGTCAGACCCAGCAAGCTTTACCGCATCGTGCCTTGATGTTCCGCACGGCTGCAAACTACGAATGTCATGCGACTTGAAGACTCAAATCTCAAGGATGGTGGTGGAAGACGGAAAGAGAGAGAGCGCGTCTCAAGCGCCGTCGGCGACACCGATTTGATCGACGCACGCGGCGGCGACCAGACCTTGGCGCTTTGACTCTGACTCTCATCTGGCTTTTTTTCTGCGACCCGCAAATTTCTTTGCCAACATGTCAGGAGCCGCTGCGTCGACGCTGGGGGCCAAATTTCAGACGTTCATGAATCACCCTGCAGGTGAGCAGGTCGTACGCTGGCCCCTCCGCCCTCCTCTGGGACGCCCGCACTGCAAGTTTGACCACCGGGACACCCTGGACCACGGGCGGACGGGGCTCCCAGCAACGCACTAATCCACGTCTCCGCGTCGCTGCACGGCGTGGCCAGGCCCGAAGACCGTATTCTTCTGGGCGCCGATGGCGAAGTGGGCTCTCGTCGCGGCGGGCTTCAAAGATCTCACCCGCCCCGCCGACAAGCTCAGCGTGCCACAGAGTGTAGGAGTGGACGGTCGATTATTCGCGTTCGATTGACGCCGTAAGAAGCTGATTGTGATTAGCGCTCGAAAACGTGGCGCAGCCACGCGCTCCGGCGCTGTAAACGCTCGTTCTTTGTTCCGGTGCCGGACATGTCCTCCGTCGCCGGCGCAAGCGCACAAACCACCCGCATGGGGGCGGTCTACCTCTTTTCTCACCTGTTTATTACCTTCGCTCTGCATCTTTCTTCGTCACCCTCTGTGACCGTTGCCCATGTGCAACTCGTCGTGTTCTCCCCACCTTTGCTGTCAACCTCGTGGCGCGTGTTGCGACTCTTTTGACGACGGACTTTGCATTGGGCATGGAATGTCGGGCGAGGCGGACAACGAGGTCGACACTGGGATGCTTTGCATCGCGATTTTGTTGAAGTCTCGTTCTCAAAGGTGAGCCATTGGAACCAGCCATCATGTATTTAAGGCTCAGGTTCGAACTTTGGATGCTCACACTGCTCTCCAATGCCCGCGGTCTACCTTCCCATCCACAAGCCACCGGTGAAGTGGACTATCCACGACCGCGCTGACTTTCATGGCCATCTTCCATACCGCCGTCGCATCGCCGCTACCAAAACCCAGCTGCTGGAGTACAAAGAGGCGCAACTCATGCCTCATGCCTGGTAAGTGGCAATCTTGTGTGTGTTTCTTGTCACTGACATATGCTTGGGCAGGCCCGCCATCCTCAACACGAACAGGCAGTGGGTCCGCGTCACCCCGGACCAGCTTCTCGCGTACCGCGAAACGCATGCGTACACGACGCCGGGATGCCTCTGCGCGCAGGATGATGGTGGGCTGCACGCCGTTGAGTCCACTATCTTCCTCGTGCAGTCGGGCCCCCTGGCCGGACAGTGGGTTGCGGCGTGCGCCGCTCATCACTGCAAATACTTTAGTAAGTACCCTATCGTACTCAAAATCTTCGCCTACTTATACCGTCTTCCAGTCCTCCTGGAAAACTTTTACGCGAAGCATTCCTTGATGATCGGTGACTATCCGTTGAGAGAGAGTAAGTCCTGTTCCCAGGTTCGCTTCAAAAGTCAGACTTACATCCCGAGCTATAGATGGGCCTCCTCCTCCCCTCGTACACAAGCCCATGTGTGCGCCGGGTGTCGTTGTAGACGACTACTCACTCGTACAGAACCTGAATGAACTCGCTGAAGGTATGTACTTCCGTGACGGTGATCTGCTTTGCATGTATTGACTTTCATTGGTGTTAGAGCCTCGCCGCCGCACTGTGGCCGGTGGTATCACAAAAAGACGCAGTAACGTGCCCCTTCCCGGTATGTGTCGTTTTTGTAATCAACGACATCTTGCTCACGTTTCTCTACAGCCAGGGCGGCCATCGTCGCTGCTCCCGCCATCATCGCTGCTCCCGCCATCGTCGCTGCTCCCGCCATCGTCGCTGCGCCCGTGGCTGTTGCCGCTGCGCCCGTGAATGCCATCGCTGCCCCTGGTGATGTCGCTGCCGAGCAGCCTGTCGCGCCGCGTCCTCGCTGGGCCCGTCGGGAGGAGGACCTGTCCCCCTTTCAGCTTCTTCTGAAGCTCGACGACTTCCATGGCGGCGGTGTCAGCTGTGGGAGGTTTGACACGATGTGGTCAATTTGCGTGCCTTGCGACCGCCGCTTCACTCATCGTGCTTACAGGTACCACATGTATGACTGCCCCTCACAAAACATCATTGACTTGACCGGCCCCGCTGAAGTCATTGACCTGACCGGTCATGATGACTGATTATATAGAAATGATCTGTTTTATTTTCTTTGTATCTGTAGCCCTGTGATGTAGTATTTAATATGTCGAAAAGTGTTTCTTGCGATCTTCCTATCGATTTATTGTCTGTAGTTCATCGTCATGAGCCGTGTTTTCTGAGTGAAGTTCACAGGTCTGAGCCCTAATTCAGCCAATATCGGCAGCTTCGACTAGGTTCCCTCTGCTCCGACTCGAATCACATGTTCAGAGGCCCTCTGTGCGCGCTGTTGCGACGCAAGGGGACAAGAGGTGTACCAGTGCTTACAGCGCGGGACTCACGGCACACTAGAAAACAAGTCACTGCAATCGGCAGCGTAAAGGCAACTTGAAGGTTACCTCCAAATTGGAGGTGTTCAGTGACGGGCGACAAGAACAAGGCTGTAGGGCGCGAAAACATGAAGCTTTGAAGGTTACGCTCCAGGCCCTGCACCCGGAAAGGTCATGTTAAAACTGATCAATGTGCAGTGACATCCACAGTACAAGCTCTCCTCGAATCAATTCATGCATTTGCGCGACGTGACGGCGCGCAAGTCAATCTCCGCACCTTGAACGTGTGTGTAACATCACCGGACTTAGACCGTCCTGCGCACGCCGCTCCCCAGCCCCTCGCTGCCCTTGGTGACTTGCAGACGACGTGCGGGTGCAAATAGTGTCTCATGCTGGTCCATAACTACCCCCGACTTGAGAAACATGGTAAATACACAAGACAGAGTGTCCGTTCTCTTCGTGGGTAGAACGTCGGTCTTGAACGTGGTGCTCGTCGTCCGCCGCCGCCCATCATATCCGCCGCCAACGCGCCCATCACGTCGCATCCACCGTCAACCCACCCATCGCGCACGCACCCGACCTTGGAGTCGGGTGTTGTGATGGGTGGCGCGTGCGCAGCCCGTCCCTTCGTCTTCGTTAAGCGACGTCCCTGTCGTGCGCAGTGCAAAGCCGCTGGCGCGTGCCTGCAGACACGTCACCTCAGCACCGCATACGAGGCTCTTGGCGCAAGCGCCGTACCTGTAATCGGAGGTGAGCATTGTGATGGATCGCCCTCGCACATTATGCGTTTGGGGCGGGTGTACGAGCATGCATTCGTGCGCACCGCTGCGGCATCGTCATCCCGCGCGGTGGCCTCCTGCATGCGGACGCTTGATGCGAGCCGCGCACCCATGCTGGAGGCGAATATTGTGATAGGCGGCCCTCACCACACACAACACACCGCGCTCTGTGCGTAAGACGGCGCGAGTGATCGCGTCCGCGCCGCTGCGTCGTCGTCGTCGTCCCGCACGGCGGCCTCTTGTGTGCGGACGCCAAATGTGAGCCGCACACCCCGTCCTGGAGGCAGATATTGGGATAGGTGGCCTTCGCCACACACCACACATCGCGCTCTGCGTGTAAGACGGCGCGAGTGATCATGTCCGCGCCGCTGAGACATCGCGCGGACGGCCAGTCTGTCGTTGCGCGCCGAGCTCCTCAACGCGGGCAACGTCCCTAGTACCCGCGGCGGGCATTGTCACCGTGTGTGCGTTTGTACTGGCTCCGCGCTGCCTGTCGCCGTCGCGTCGTAACTAAAACGTGCATCCGAAATTAGCGACAGAACGGGTGAAATGTGGCGTGTACGTACTTTGTATCGGAAGTTTCATATTCTTCGTCTTGGCAATCCTGCTGACGCGTGGATGCTCGTTGTCAGGGCGCAGGACAGCGGGCGTCGTGTGAGCGCGGGTTCTAGTCCAGCAGAAGCATCCTGTCGGGCACTGTGAGTGACAAATAAAACCTCGAGAACTCAATGCGCCACGCACCGTGTGTCGGGTCCTGTCTCTGCCCAATGTTCGCTGGGCGCGCGCAACACGCAGACTCCTCTCAGAGTCCCAGACGTGCGCCTTCATCGCAATCACTGCGTCGCCACGGGGGAGGCGAACAGCGATCCCGAATTTCCGTGCGCGATTGCGGCCGCGCGCAGGCTTCTCCCGCTCGCCCCAGCATATATGAACTGCCGCGTCCGACTATCCCTCTCCAGTCGGACGCCCTCTAACGCACTTCCCACTTTCCTACTTCCCTTCTCCTCCTCTTTCCTCTGTGCCCCTGCGACCCTTCGTCTCTGCTTCGGCGCCTCGTCCTTCCCTGCTCGTCCGCCGCCCCTTTCCTCGTCCGCCGCACCTTCCCCGTCACCTTACTCTTCTTTTTCCGTCGTTGCTCGTCGTTGTTGTCTCCGCCGCCAGGCCGTCTGTTCGTCTCTTGGCGGCTTGCAGGCTGCGCGAATGCCAGCCGCCTACACCCGCCTTGCAGCGCCGCACGCTGCACGTCGTTGATAATTCGGTACGTAGATTGGACTCACTTTGTCGTCGTCTCCGCTGACACGTCGTCTCTACAGGTCCCGCTCGCCGCGCCGCTGCCGTCTCCTCCTCTCTCTCTCTCTCGCCGCCGCTGCCCCTCATCCGTCGCCCTTGCAACCGGAAAGGTACGCGTACGCGCCGTCGTTGCGGTTGCTGACGTGCACAATGCAGACGTCGCGTGTGTTCTCGTCTACGTCGCTCCAGCTCGCGTCAGGCCCCACCCGTCAAGCTCGTCAACCGTCGTCTGTCCGTGTCACGTGTCGCCCATCGTAAGTGCGCTGTCCGTCCGTTCGTGGACGCGAGATTGTGCTGATCGTCGCGTCCATTTTGCAGGTCCTCTCGAAGGCGCTGCGACGGACCCAGGATCCTCGACGTCTGTCGTGGCAGAGCACGGCCGTCGACGTCCACGCGGGCCCGTACACCCCACGCCGCCCCGCAGTCGTCTGCACGAGGGATGTCAGTTCACGGCCGCGCGCCGCACGTACCGCCAAACGGGGAGGCTATTGCCAAATCCCCCCTTTCTCTCTCATTGCTCGTCTCGCGGCTTCAAAGCATGCTTTTATGTGGCATTGAATCTTGTATGCAATCTACATATACACGAGCCCACGTTGTCTACTGTGTAATAGTTAGTACAAATGAAATATATTTGCGTTGAACATGAACTGTACCTGTGTGAGGCGAGAGAACCCGCGGAAGCGTATGTTGGTCTTGAAGCTTGATGATGCGGGGGCAGGTGGTTGCGGCGTGCCGACAATGAGGGCGGCCATCTGCGGCTGCGCGAAGAAGTCGGGGTGCCCTGTTGAAGTCGAACACGTACCGTACGCGGTGAACTTGTATGAACACGTACTTACGGCGCGACGCCTCTTGAAGGCATTGCGCCTCCGTGACGCGAGTACGTCCCTGGACGTTAGTCGGCGGGCCATGAACACAACGTGCGAGCGCACCCACGCGTTCGGCATCGAGCAAGCGCATCGACACTGTCCAAGCCGTTGACGCGAGCCTGCGCGAAGGGCTGGTCCCACGTGAGGTCGATGCGGCGCCGCGAATGTTTGTGGGCGCGGGGCGACGAGCGTCGAGGACCTGGTGACGAGCATGCGAAACGAGGTGTGTGGACGGCGTGAGCGCGAGAGCGGACACGCAGAAACACACCGGGCAAGAAGACGTACCCATTATGCATCGGCGGAGTCAGTGCGCCGACGCAACGCGTACAGAGAGCCTCGGCGTGTGAGTGCGTCGACATGAGCCTGAGCCGAGGGCCGCTGCCACGCAAAGCTGGAGAGGAGGTCGTCGCTGCGCCGTGGTTTTGAGCTACACGCGCAGCTGCGTATACCTGAGTGCGACGTTCGGCGAGCAGCAATGGGTGGGAGGTAAAGCGTGCGGGCGAAGGCGGAGGGATTGCGCGTGTGGGTGAGGAGGGTGAGGCCGATGCCGCGGCGCGGCGCGAGGGAGGGATGACATCGTGGGGATGAGAGTGCGGGGGCCTTGAGCGAGGCTGGCGCAGTAAAACGGGTCAACGGGTTGGGATATGATTTGAGGCTGCGTAGAAGGCCGCTGGCGGCAGAATCAGCTGGTGCCGCCTCATTCAATGGCACAGCGTCCGCTGGGAGCTGGAAACCGACGTGTCCAATCAGCAACGGTTAATTTACCTATCAAGCTGCAGTGCCCGCACCTTCTCGTCCGTCACAGGCCTATCTGCCGCTGGGCTGACGGGGCTGTTGCCTTCTATGCTCTCCGAAGCAGACACGTCAGATGCCGCGGGTGCGATATCGTCCAGGAGGTGCTCGGCGACCGCGATGGGCGACTGCAGCTCGCAAGGCAGTTGCTCCTCGGACGAACTCCTACCATGCATCGTCACCACCGCCTATCGCCCGAGGCGGCCGCAATCTACGCGCCTGATAAGCAAATCCATCTTCGACGTGCCCCCATCGAGGAGCTCGTCCCGTCCGAGGACCGTGAGCGGCTCCTTCTCGCTCAGGACACCCACACCGCGCCCATCAACCCCAATGGTAGACACAGGCACGGGCATGGGCTTCGTATCTCCAGGAGGCGGTGACGCACCAGCAGGCCTGGTTTCCGCAGACCCGATTCCCGCAGGCCTGATTTCCACCACAATCACCGCCCCGTCGTCCAGATCGAGCAGCCATTCGCCGGCGCCGTCAGTGTCTCGCCCATCAGCGGGTTCTCGAGCATCGACATCTGGTATCGCGCCGTCGGCAGCGTCAGCCGCAGGAGGTAGCACGGCGCCCTGTCCGCGTTCAGCCCCGACGAGTGCAGCGGCGACGGCGGGAGCGTGTACGCTGCGGTGGAGATGGGCAGCGGGCTTGGCGGGGCCAGGATGATGGTCGATGCGGGCAGCGAGAGCCGCGCTCTGCCCTTGTTGATGCGCGCCCGGAGGTGCACTGTGTATCCCTCGGGGTACAGCTTCCTGTCTACGACGAGCTAATGGTCGGCGGGATGGTGCACTTCGCTGCGCGCGGACGAGGACCGGACGGCATCGACAGCACGCAGATGTTCGCGTGCGTTGAAAGTGTTTTTCCCATCGGCTGGTCTTCTCGCTAACCGCGCCGCCGAAGTGCGTCTTGTTAATCTGCTGGTCACGGCGTTGGTGAAAACCGTGCGAGTCTGCTTGCGACGTGCCTGCACAGCTTCGTCAAGTCCTCGCCATTTGCGGAACACAACGGTGGGTAACCACGACCTTCTTGACATCCTGATGACTCTGGCAGCCGCCACGCCGTGGCTAGCGAGCAAGTTCATCGTTTACGCGACATCTAGAAAACGATCGCGAAACAATCAGTCTCAGTTTGCATACAGGTACAGCGCACGTGATGACTCACATACGTTCAGAATTGTCAGACTTGTCCGGGAAGTGGATAGACCTTGTATTGTGACAGTCACAGCATCTGTCTGTGCGGAGAGAGTGTTAGTAAGGATTCAATTAAGACGCGACATCGAGACTGGCAAACATGTGACAGAAGAGAGCAAGAGAGAGTGAAATGATCGAACCGAGCATGGAGAAAGCGAGCTGCAGGTCATGGTTTTAGGCGATACTCACGAAACAACATGGAAATCCGAAAGCAAGACACGCGATGCGCCCTTCTCATGCGCGCAGGAAACAGGTCCGCCGTTTTCACTCAAATTGTCGAACTCACGCAGTACGTCGAATCAAATAAAATATATTCCAATGTCAATACACTCGAAAAGTGATACTAAATCTGTGCTCACATCCTACACTACACTAGGAATTCAAGATCTTCGCCGTCGCCTTTCGCGACAACTAGCGCCCGTCGTCAATGTGATGCGTCCAGACGGCCTCGTAGGTCGGACGTCCAGGCCACGAGAGGTTTCGTCTGCCAGCATGTGTCTTGGTGACAGAAACAATCGTCAGATTCTGGCGAGAGATTGACGTCCACAATCCGACGTCGCCTGCACGAGGACCAACGTACCATCATTATAGCCCCAATTCCTTTACCTACAACCTGGACATCGCTCGCATGAACGCGTGCCCTCGCTGCGTCCCTCAATGAGCTCTGTCCCTGCCATCCGCGCTTAAGACGGCCAGCGTAAAGCTACTTGAAGAAAACGAACATCATCAGCAAATGAACTTGCTCAATATACAAAGACTTACTAACAATCTAGGCTATCCACTCGATAGACTTGCACGTCGACCACTGGCCGCCTCGTACGCCGAGTATACCTCCAAAGCAATCGTTTGACGGCCTCTGTAGAAATTGAGAACGTCAGCACACAACCTCTCAAAGCGGTCACAGCGACTTACCATGTCGATGACCTGGCACTGCGTGCTACGGCAGATGTCTTCGTGTTGGCGGTGGTCGGGATCCCCGAGGTGGTGAACGATGCGCTCGGCGAGGAGCGCAGAATGAGATGTTGCAGTCCGACGTCGCCAGAGAGCATGTGAAGGTACAGTACGTGTCGAGACAGAATGGTCAAAAAAGGGGAGGAAGAAGTGAGAGGAAGGAATGGGAGGGAAAGAAGCGAGGGCGCTATCATGCAGTCCAGTACTTGACTAGAATTTGTAGTCTGCCGCGGATCACGATTCAGAACTCCGAGTTGCGTGTTGCACTCGGTCAACCTCTTTCCTCAAATCTCTCAAAACCCAATGCACGCCTATCAAACTGCACGGCCTCTTTTAAAATACAGGTTCTATACAGGTTCTCTTTGCCATGGCTCTCAAACTAACATGAACACTTTGAGCGGCGTAACTTCGCGACGGGACAGCGCAACCTACCTGGTCGGTATTCTCTTTGCTTGATCTCATTCTCACCGAGTCGTTGCGCCCAACTTTAACACACTCGAAGGGACACGAAACCCCGATGCCACAAAGCCCTAGTCACGCGCCCACCTCAGCCGTTGGCTGCATAAGACGCGCAGATCCGGACGTATTACCACGTCCACCCTTCCGCGTGCAGTTCCCGCGAGCACAAAAAATTGTGGCCTGCGTTGTTCAACGGCAGCGGTCGAGCACTTTGTTACCGGCCCGTGCCTGCGCTAGCGCGTACAGACCGACACCGTACAGTTGTAGCCACCGCCGCGGCCACTGGAGCCTCTCGCAGCAAACTTGATGGCACGACCGTCCACGCGACCCTCGTTTTGCAACAATAGGTCGTGCCACCGTCGCACAAAAATGCCCGACGACGCGTAAGCCGACGACCGACGTCGAAGCTTTCCGGACTATCGCCCGCCGCGGCCGAGCCTGCAGCCACGGGCTTCCTTCCCAAAACCTCTGCGACTGGCAGCATTCACCCCAAGTGTCGCCGACTCGTCAGTGCCGCCGTTCTCGTGGCAGAGTGAACCAGCCACTCGCAGCACAAAAGGTAGCGTGCCAAATTGGGTCTTGAACACAGCGATGCAAACATGGCTCACGCACACGACGGCGCTGTTCATAGCGTCTGCGGGCGGAACGCAGACGGGAAGCGGAGGCTGGAAATGACGGAAAAGGAATAGGAGTCTAGGACTGGTCCACGCCAATCACTGCAGCCAGCGCCTGAGGGAGGTCTGGCTGTCAGTGTAAGAGTTGAAGGCTGACAGCGCAGCTGGTGCCCCGTGAATTGGGGAAAGCCTTCGCGCTGCCCTCGGGCGGTACAAACGGACGGCGGGCGTGTGACTACCAGATTATCCGGTCGTCACGCGCTCTCCCGTTCGTACACGTCTTTCGAGTTCCGCAGGAACCAGATGGGCAACTACGACAACGACGAACGCCGGGTACTCCGAGAATGAGAAACAGAACCGAAGAAAAGTACGCACGACTGGTGCGTTATCATGTATTACGTTCCCTACAAAGTCAGGATTGAGCGCGACGCGTAGAACATCGTGATTTAAAGACCTTCGAGAATAAACCGGCGGCAGAGGCCTGGAATTATGGAAACATTACAAGAAGCATCAGGTGCATACCAGAACTCATTTCTAGGGGCGGCATGTCCTGATGCACTTGACAGCGCGTGAGTTCGAGTCGAAGGCAGGATCAAGGATATCAGTGCACTCGACCGGAGAACGATGCGCGTGAGTCCGACGGTGAACAGTGAAAGATGGCGTGGCGGCTTACGCCGACACCGCAGCTGGACTGGTCCGCGAATAAGTAAGTAACAGACCTGGAAGTTGTGAGACAGGATACTTACATCTTTCGTCGTCTCCTGCAGCTTCCGAAAGACCGCCACTCGTGGTAGAGAACCGTACCACACCCTACCGGACTGCATCTGCGCTTGCTTCGCGGATTGGGCCGCTAAAATTCCATGATGACGAACGGTACTGCAGACAGATGTCAAAATCAAGACACAGACGGAAACGCACCTTGTACGCGTGTGCGAGCCGAAAATCGGGCGTCAGTAGGAAACCGCGAAGTTCTCAAAAAGCGTTCAAGCGCACCTCGACGGTGCACAGAACACCGTATAGAAACACTAGGAGCACGATAGGAGCACGAGAAGATGCAGAATAATGAAGACTCACCTCAACAACATAAATAAATGTCCGATATTGCTTGAGGTGTGTCTTGAATCTCGAGGCGACGGTTGAGTCCGGGCAAGAAACTACCTGAAAATCAGGTTAGGGTCGGAGCGACGTTGACGAGCCCTGAAGTCTCGAAAAAGCGTCGAAATAAGCAGGGAAAAGAGTTGGAAAAATAGGAATTGAGCGCAAATTTAGGGATTGAGGGAAATGGCGGGAGACTCACGAGTTGCGCCTGTCCCGCGTGGTCTCGCCGTTTGCTGTCCCATCTACCTGTACACGCTATCTACGCGGATTAGCACTATCCCATAAAATAGAAGCGGTTTATATACTAACGAGTGTTCTTAGATCTAACTCTTTTTACTCGCTGCAGGGCGGAACTCTCGCATTTTGATTTCTCGACAAGTGCCCAGCCGTCCCGTCCACCGACGCACGCACGCAAGCACGCAATCACCATCCATCCATCATCACGACGCGGCTGGGTATAGGACATGGGCTATTTGTCAGCAGCCCTTGAGCTCGAGGGAGGGTTTGCAGGGATCAGCGGGTGCGCACGCCGACACAGGGTGCGCCGGGGGCAGCTGCCGCGCGAAGCTAGTGAGGAGGTCGTCTCGGCGCCATGGTCTTGAGGTACATGCAGCCGTGTATCCGTCAGTGCGTTCGGCGTGCAGCAATGGGGGCGGCCGCGGGGGCGAGGGCGGAGGGATCGCACGTGTGGTTGAGGAGGGGAGGCGGGCATCATCGCCGTGTGTGTGTTCACACTGGCCCCACGCTGCCTGTCGCCATCGCGTCGCAATGGAACGGGTAAAATGTGGCGTGTACCTACGTTGTGTCGTAAATTTCATCCATTTGTTTTCCTCATCTTCGCCTTCCTGATTACGCGTGGAGCCTCGTTGGCAGGGCGCAGGACAGCGGGCGTCATGCGAGGGCGGGTTCTAGTCCAGCGGAAGAGTCCTGTCGGGCACTGAGTGTGAGTAATAACAATTTTTGGAAATTCAATGTGCCACGCACCGTGTGTCGAATCTCTGCCTTACCCAATGTTCGCTCAGCGCGCGGAGTGTGGGTGGCGCGTCGCCAGCCAGCATGCCCATCGCGTCGCATTCACCACTCACATACCCGGCGCGTCCGCCACCATCCCGCCCATCGCGCGCACCCGATTGTGAAGTCGGGTGGCGCGTCGCCGTCCCGCTCATCGCATCGTGTCCGCCGTCAATCCACCCATCGCAGGCCCGCCGTTGTCCGTCGCCAGCCTGCCCGTCGCGTCCGTCGCCAGCCCGCACAGAGCGTCCGCCGCAGACATGCCCATCACGTCGCGTCGCGCCCAGCGCGTCCGCAGCACGCCCCTCGTCGTTCTTTGTCCGCGCGAGGCGGTGTCCCTGTCGTGCGCAGCGCAAAGCCGCCGGCGCGTACCTGCAGACACGTCACGTCGTTAGGACCGTGTAGAAAAAACTCTGGGGGCGGGCGGCGTACCGCGACCTCATGTCGAATGTTGTGATGGGTGGCCGCCCTAGCAATGCGTAAAGCGGCGGGCGTGCTTGAAGGCTTGAGTGCGCGCCGCTGCAACGCCGTCGTCCCGCGCGTCGGCTCCTGCGTGCAGACGGCCGGTGCGAAGCAGCGCACCTAAACTGGAGTCAGATGTTGTCATGGGTAGCCCTCATCCGAGTCACACACCGCGCTCTGCACGGAAGACGGCGTGAGTGATCGTGTCTGCGCCGCTGAGAGATCGCGCGGACGCCCCGCCGTTGCGGCAACGCTTTGGTGCCCACAGCGGGCCTCGTCACCGCGCGCGCGTTCGTCTGGTCCCAAGGTGCTACCTGTCGCAGTGGAGGAGGACGACAAGTGCAAGCGCAAACCAATGCCAGCGTGAAGCGCTGAACCTTCATCGACACGGTGCCCGGACAATCACAAAACACAAGTTGAGCACAACCTGATTAGTTAAATTCTATGAGCTGTATACCATGTAATTAGGCTAAATCTCAGTTTGTGGAATTTTATAAGCACGGGAAGAGACACTGTCATTGATGTAAGTTCAACACGGGCGCTTGGGCTGCTCGACAGAGTAACTTTGCTATTGCGTTGCGGTTTATGGATCAAACCTCCTAATTTTTGCATGAATAAATACTCTGTTGTATGCTATCACTATTTGCACGCAGTCCAATGATTTCTTAGAAATGCCCCGTCTTTGAGCGACACATTAGTTGTTCGTGGAACGAGGCGCCCAAAGTGGAAGCGCCCGCGTCTATCAGATCTCCGAACTTCGACATTCTCGTTTGCAGCCTGCACCTGCTTTTGCACCTCATGCAATATTCTCAGCTGACAACCTTTGCTCGGTATGTTTGTAGTACATACTGAATGTCAAATCTGACAGGACAGGGATCATATTGTGACCTGATGTCAATGATATGTGGTGGGTGATTTTGGTTGTGGCCATTGTACAGTGTACACGTCGTCGTGCTGGTATAGGAATGAATTCCTTCTTTAAACTCCTGTCGCACACTGTCGCGTCGCGTCGCGTCGGTTGGTCGCACCTCATTATATGGCTTACCAATGTATACGGCTTGCCAACGTGGGCGCCTTGCATCCTGAACTCGAACCATCACCATTGAAGACATCGTCTTCAAACACAACGGTAGGTTTTACTTCTTTTCGCTTATATACGATAAAACGTACCAGGATTCACTTAAATCTCGCAGATGGACGCCAGAACGATCGGAAAATCGAACGCACACCTCGCCAACTTGCGCGGAGCTCGTCAAGTGTTCGACCCGCTCGGAAGATGTCAAACAGAGTCATAGACACGGGAACATGGTACATGGACGTTGTGATCTGCTTGGTAATACGCCTCAGCACGTTTGCCGCAGGATATCGCGCTTGACTGGACCTTGGCCTCTGGACGGTGTTTCGGTGCCTCGGCGCAAAACGGGTCACAATGCCGCTATCGGCGGAAGATAAAAGGTGTGTGTGCATTTCTCTTCGTCTAATGGTGCCACTGATTTATTTTTTTTGGTGCGCTCGGCCGCAGCGTCTTGCTCGCGAGACAACGATGCGTCGCTTCGGCTAAATCGCGCCGCCGCGCACTTTGCAGACTTCGGAGACGACAGATATGGCGGAGAGCGGGTACGTGATCATTTTCTCAACATCTTCTTCATCTTCTTTCCATGTCTGATATCAGTTTATTTCAGAATATAGTGCCGCAGTACGATCGTTGCTCGCGGGAAGCCGTTTCGTCGTGTCGGGGCAAATCCTGCCTTCGGAATGTCATGATCAATTCGCACAGGTACGTGCACATCTTACTGAATATCGTACAGCAGCTGAGTATGTTGATACAGCAATCCATCCGCCGTCAAAGCCTCGCTCGCCGGACGGCGGTCCGTAGTGTCGGCGCACAACACGGCCTCCAAGTTGCCTAGGACGGAGGTGGAAACGGTTCATTTTCATCGCTTTGTCCGTTCCATCCCGTCTGACCATTTGGCTTGCGAGGTGCGTCATTCGCCGTGACGGTGATCGCGGGAACACAATCTATCCTCTCGGTGCAGTTTGCCGCGCAAAACCGACCGGCATAGAAGTGCCGCAGTGGAGCGGTCGAAGGTACATCGACGTCTGTGCACCTGTAACCTTGCGCCTGATGCGGTTTTCGCCAGGACGACAGCGGCCCAAGGACTCGGTGGCGAGACACAGCGCCTCGCTAGCGAACACGAGTCGCTCACGGCGATGCTGAGCGAGTGGAAGAAGAGCGTCGAGGGCCGGTGTACCGGCGTGCAGAAGTGGTCCGAGGAGCGCGACCGTCTGCAGCTCGCCAAGGAGGAGTTGGAGATGCACGTGCACGTGCGCACGGTAGGGACGGGCCTCGAGACCTCGCTCACGAAAGTCGACAGCGGGCTCGCGTCGATCGCGTCCTTTCACGTGGCGCAGCATCAGCAGTCAGCAGAATGGGCATGTCCCGCTGAGCACGAACAGTGCGGGGCTGAGTCTTCACGCCGCCCAGCCCGCGCAGCAGCCTCTCTCGGACTCGACGCGGCCGCGCCAGAAAAAGCGGCGGGGCTCATCGGCGCGCGACCACTCGCGCTCGCGCTCAGAGTCACCTGCGGCACCAGCGTGAACAGGTTCTCGTCGGAGATGCAGCACGACGCACTCGGGACGCGGCGCCGGCGGACGTGGGGCACGGAGTCGAGCGAGCGCGACGGGGAAGGCGACCGCGCGGTGCGGGCGCGGGCACCCATGCTCAATTCGTTAGCGAAGCTGCTCGCGGGTGAGGTGCGCACAAACCCGCTCATGCAATATTGTGTAACTCTGGGCTGTCCTTGCCGGAGCAGCCGGGAACCCATGTCCGGTACGAGCAGCGTCACCTCGGCGGTGGCGGAGGCACGCACGAGCGCGGGCACGAAGGACCATGCAATGGACCTGGTGCATGCCCACGGTGCGCTGCGCGTGTGTGATGCTGACGGTGGTCCGGGGTTGTGGCTGCAGCCATAGGTCGATAGTGGGTCGACGACGTTCGGTATTGTCATGCTCGTGCTCGCCGCGGCCACCGTCCTGTGGCTGGTGGAGGGCCCAGATACCATGTCGGGAAGCCGGGCGGATGCGCCCAACAAAAATCATACATAGTCACTCTCATCGTCAACTCTATGGATATCCCGCTTACACTCATACCGCTGGATCGATTGTTTTCGTCTTTTTGGTACGGATGGCCGGTTAAACAGGGGCAAAGCACGAACGGAGTGCACGAAGATTACCCGATGAGCGCAACAAAACTCGAGAGTCAGGATGCCGGATGGTGCACGGCATCTGTGCCAGTCAGAGCGAAGGCCACAGCATGAGATTTGTACAAGAAACTTCATTTAGTATCTCAATCTATTGTCAATCTTCCGGAGCCAGTACTACGAAGGTCACGAAGGCTGTTGAAGGCCTTCTGCCGCACCATCTCTGCCCGTGCTACCGACTGATGTAATTTCTGAATTTCGTCGGCAGACCGCAGCTTTCGCCGCTTCCCAGGAGCCTCCGAGGTTGCGTCTATCAGACGTTTTTTCGCGCGAGAAACGCTCTCGGTTGTCTTTGCAAGCTTGGAACATGCTTGCGAAATCTTTGTGTCAGCTTCGTCTTGTAGTCTACGCCGGTTTAGTTCTATGACAAGATGTCAATAATGAGTGAGAGCACTGGCTTCACAAGCACTTACGCTGGAGTTTGAGGGAGCGCAATGCTTTCTCCGTGTGCCCGCGGTATTTGAACGATGAGTCAACACCGACAGACTCGAATGCCTAGTTTGATAGAGTTCATAGAGATCAGTGAGAAACAATGTTTGAAGAGACACACATACATTGATAGACTTCAGCTTCATCTCGTCGATAAAGCGACCGCGGTTTACTCCACCTACCAAGCTACACCCCGTACCCTCGCGATTGGCGTCAGAATGTAATCCTTCGATGATATTACTATGCGGCTCTCCCGCTTGCCAAACATCCAGAGGGATCATGCTGCGCTCCCAGCACATCCCTGAAAATGCGAATTTGCTCTGGTGTTTATCCTGTAGCCAATCTATACGAGCGTCATGATTAACGTACTTATGAATACTAGAACACTTACCGTAAGCGGGCTTTCCTCCCTTCGCCTGGATTGCGGCCAGTGTTCCGTCCCAATCGTCGTGCTCGAGACAAACTAGACTGCGCATCAACATCTTGACTTCGTCGGAGACGGCGCATGTGTTGATATTGCGATAGATATGGACGACACAGACACGATACAGACGGCGCAGGTGGTCATATTCCGATAGGTCGGTGAGAAGTCGGCCAGTCTCGCAGAGGTCGAGTTTAGGTGGCAATCTGCGCGCCACCTCCTTCAAATACAGCCCAAGGCCTGACAGACACCTCAAACGGTGAATATCGTGAGACGCGAAGCAACGAACACACCTTTCGCTTGACCGAGGTGTTGATCGGCTACCCAGTGGAGGATCCCCTCGTGGGCTGACAGTGATTCGGAGTGCAGGTGTCGCCAGCGCAGGCTGCTACCCGTGTCTTCCACAACTATTTCGTTGATTTTCCGAAATATCAGAAGGTGGGCATTGGCCGTTTCTCGGGTGAGTAGTATCCGACAAAAGACAATGCCTGTCGAGGGAAAAACACAATGAGCGTGCGATCAAAGCGTCAAACCACACGCATCGCCGATTCAAAACTCACACGTCTTGTTCTCGCGGTCTAAACCACCGAGTTCGAACTCCTTGAACCCCACCACTCTCTTGAACGCAATATCACTTTGCAAATACTGTGCCTTTGACAGGCGACGGCTCTGCTCTTTTGACATACATATCACCACCCGCAGCGGGTCTTCGGGTTCTCCAACCGCATGAGCACGGTTTGCGACCGCACCGCTAGCATCTGAGTCCACGTCATGCATAGGTATCTCTGCCATATACCGGATGTACATGTCATCCGCACAACTCTGGGAATCTTGTATCGCTTTCAGTCGCTTCAAGCCTAAAAATCAAAGTCGGTCACATCTTGCTTAGGAACCAGTGTACGCGGATAATGCTCACCGTCCCATCCAGTGCCAGCGGGAAAATACTTGTTCTTCGCTTGTTCGATATACGATCGTAGGTGCTCACGATTCGCTAACGATATGTGGATGTCGCTGAGTGCCGGGTGCAGTATCTCTGGAAAGGCTTCACGGAGGTGCGCTTTGATGACGGGATGGCGAAGGAAGCGGCGCGCAGTAAGATCAGGAAGGTCCTGTTCGATGGCATCGAGTAGGTTGAATATGAGGCGACGAACATGAGGAGGAGTGCGTGTCGGGAGCGGAATGGGATGTGAATGTTCGCCAGAACACACGAGGAGGACATAGGGGCACTGAGCGCGGTATTCAGACCACGGCTCGAAGACCTGGCACTTGCTGTTGCATCGGAGATGGACCATCTCTTCAGGTATGAGCTGGCCAACCTCGTCACGATGCTCATGAGCTGACGGAGTTCAATATCAGTAGATAGTATTCGCAAATTGAGACTCGCAACTTACGACAGTTGACGCGGATTGAGGAGAAATTAGCAACTGTCGTACATGAAGCTTGCGGCCCATATCCTTCGTTCAAGGCAAGCTCTTCGAGCCTGCGCACAGTCGCATGGTCATTCTCGAAGACTGCTTCAATATACTCAAAGTTGTATGTGCCCGTCCCGATGCTGTAATCCAACAGGTGCTGACGTGCATCTGTGTCGAAATACTCGCAGCTTGAAGACTGTAGTCAGACGAGAAAGATTGAACAGACCGGTTAGAACGTACTGAACGTAGGGGTTTCCGTCATAATCATAGGACAGGCGAAGCCTCCCGTGACATCGCAGTCCAGCGGGCGCATAACCCCGACGTCCACGTTCATTGGCCAACTCAAGGCGCTGTCGTGCCCGCAACTCCTCCTCTGTCTCTGCGAATGGCAAGATTTCCCGTTCAACGACAGCGCCACACCCATGCTTTTGATACGCGGCGATGCGACCAACTGTCCGCTCGAAAACGACGCGAGTGGGTGTCGCAGAATGGCTTCTTTCGTCGCGGTCATGCAGGAGTCGCGCCTTCAGGTCGTCGCGAGTAGCGCAGGTATGTGATTCATGCAGAAGTGATGGCCCGCCGCGTGGACATATCTTCACACCTTGACCTACAACGGTGTTGAGAAATGCAGCACTTTTATTGCTATGTACTACAGGATAGTACATACATGTTGTGTGAGACTCCTTACACGGTACGGGCTTACCGTTCACATCTTGTAAAAGCTCACAGTACTTCGGTACACCCTTCTTCGACGCTCCCATAGGCTGACCTTGCGAGTACGCGAGCAACGTGGACGGACTCACCCAGTCGGTGGGGTTGAGTTCGAATAAATGTCCGATACGCCCGTCCCGGCTTGTTCGAGGATACTCGACAACCGCGCCAACGCTGTAGCGATAGAGGACGTCAACCGTCGTCTTTCGTGTGACACGTACATTGGTCTGTGGGGGGACAAGGAGAGGTGGATTGGCGACTGGATCGGGTCCCTCGTGAGCCTGCGGTTGTTGTTCGGAGTTGGCTGCAACACCGAGGTAGGCCTTCAGAAGTTGCAGTGCGTCGTTGACTGACGTCGGCACCGGCATACTGCCTCCTGCGACAGGTAACTCCCCGAGCAGTGCAGAGAGCTGTCCACGAACGTCGCAGGAGACGACCGATGGTGACCTCGATATCTCACGCGAAGCGACGGACGTCGACTTCACGCTTGACGGTGTCGTTACGGCAGACTGCAGTCGTCTTTTCGTTGGAGTCACTGGACATGGAGTTGCAGTCCTCGCCGTGTCGTCGGGAGGCAATGGATTGAGCAAAGCGGTGAGTGGGAGCATCTCAGAAGTAGAACAATGACTGTCTGCGCACAGTACCAGCTTATGGGAGGCCTTGTGAGAGACGAGTCGCAGCTCCGTTCCGAGGATCCTGGACCCCCAATGTATGTTTGGCTATCACTGGCCAGCTGAAACCATGCAGCGTGCACCGGAGCTTGATAGGTACGATGGTGAGCGTGCGACATGGTGTACACGTTACTGCGAACACTCGCACCGTCGACGGTCCTGAAGCTACGCCCGACGCACGCTAGCGACGGCAACACCAATGAGATACCATGAGTAGGGTGGGCTCGACACGTTGCATAGTTTCAGAGGCACAATAACAGAAGGCATTTCTCAAAATGCACGGACACCGAGAGGTGGCATGCGCGACCGACCTCGTGTGGGCGATTTCGTCGCATTTCTTCGCCACGCCCTGTGGTTCGATGGAGCGTGCACATCGGCCTTGCTATAGAGAAGATTTATTTTCACGGCGGTCAATGTCGTTCGCGATATTCACAGAGGATGGCCTGCCTTACTTGTATTCATCGCCCTCGAGGCAAATACGCGTTACATTCGGTGTGACACAACAACAAATATATTTACTGACTATCGAGAAACCCCGCGTTGAGGTTCGGCGCCGACATATGTCAAGATCAATGTCCCCCGTTGCCATCTCCGCTCCCCGGAGGAGCGCATGGTATCTTGCTTCCTGACCGACTGTTGCCATCATCCACGCCGTCCCGACGTTCTCCGCGTCAATCGAACGCGAATAATCGACCGTATACTCCAGAGTGTAGGTGCGTGTCGGTGCTTCTCCGTCCGGCACGCCACCCTTCGCGTGCCATGCGTGCCTGGGTATAGCACTGCTGATCCCCCTGCTTCTTCTGCTTCGCTCTTGCCGCCGGGACCTGTGACCTGTCTTTTTCCGTATCGTGTTTCCCATCCCTCTGTTCTGCGAACCGCGCTGCTGGACGCCAATGATAGCGCTGATGGCGACGGGCTTTATCTGGGTGCGCTGGTCCTTCGTAATCATACCCAAGAACTTCAGTCTGGCCGCGGTGAGTCCCCTATCTCGTCTTCATTTCACTATGCGCTAAATGTGACGCGCCATCCCTCCAGGTCAATCTTTTCGTTGGTACCACAGGTATCGGGCAGCTGGGAAGGATCTGGTAGTGCGTACTTCTTTCGACTCTAGGTGCGGGAGCACGGAAACTGACCCGACCGCTCATACAGCTTCCACCGCACGGGTACAGACCCCGTGCGCGACTTTATCGTGCGTAAGGCACCTATCGCAGTCAGAGTATAGAAGAGGGAATCACTCGAACATCAAGTGCTGAATGTGAACGTATAATGTATCCTGCCGTCTCCTCGCACGTCCTATAGACTTAGTACATCCCTAGCTCCCTTCGTATATATATTCATACTAAATTGTGATTCGCCTTGCAGACACTCACCGATGTAAAAAGATAGAAGTACTCGTTATCGCGAACAGAGAGACTTTGCTGATCTTCCCATGGTACGACGTGGTCCGTATTGCACGCGTTCATTACGCTTATATCGTTCGTCTCTCTAAGTCGCCTTTATGACGGCTAACCCACCACCTGTCTCTGTCAACGGGCTTCGTCGTCTAGCCTGGTCAACGTCTGCATGTAACCTCGGACCCGTTCGAAGTCGTCCGTGTAACGCCGCGGGGCCGTGTCGCTTAACAGTTCGCGTAAGATTGCAGCCAGTTGTCCAGCTAAAGACCGTTCAGTCAGTGGCAATGGAACAGCTTGCGATTCAGGGAGTAAAGCGAGGCTTGCGCAGATTAACGCAATCACGCCCGGTACTAGGATGTCTACAACCCGTCCGCCGAAACTACTGATGCGGCCTCGAGGATGACCGAACGAAGATCGGGGCGAGCTGGGGACAGCGCAGGGGATACGATGTGGCGGCCAGCTCTGGGCGAAAGCAGACAGCATCCTGTTGTAAACGCCTAACGCCGGGAGGATTCCCCGGCTTTGGTTATTAGTTCCCACGCTGCTACTGGCTC
>ALYI01004260.1:0-32539 GCA_001969225.1 Ceriporiopsis andreanae CBS 279.92 | reverse complement strand
CTGTGGCGCCTGTTGTGGCTGGGTGGACGATCTTTTCTCGCTAACGCTCAGTTCCGAAGACATGTCGGACGCCCACCACAGCATTGCTTCGTATGGCTGTACAGCGATTTGTTTCGCCGTTGACTCCCTCTCCCGTCATACAGAAGCTACCGGCGCCCTGCAGAACCTTGGGCTGCGGGTGCTGTGCCCGATCGTAGGTGCGCTCAAGGGCCGTCAGCGCGACTCAACCACGGGAGTCGATCAGTTGTCTTAGCGCCTAGAGCGCGCGCCGCCTCAATTGCTAACAACGCAACATGCAATCAAGAAGGGCAAAATTTGGGTGTGAAATCGATCCTGCAATGCCGGCCGGCGGTGACCTGATCCTGGTACCCGCGTTGAGTGGACAGAGGCCAGACTCCACAGCCTCCGAAGGGGAACGGATACCGACTTTATGCAGCAAAAGGAATGTCCGAGAAGCATCAACGCAGACCTCACTCCGCGGGCAGTCTGGCAGGCACGTGTAGTACTGGCTACTTGCGGTGACAAGCTCGATCAGATGGCCACTTCACAGCCATCGGTCTTCCCCTCCCCTTCAGAGACCCTAGATCCGTTCTCATCTTCACTCGCAGCGTCATCTTGACTGACTTCGGCTTGTTTCATTCAGGAGTACCGCCTGGACATGCCATTTACATTTGACATCACTCCATGAGGCTGTATCTCCGGTTCGTTGCACCTTTGACGATTCGCACTCAACGGTGATAGTCCAAATGTTCGGACCGCCCTGATCGCGTCCTGCGTACGGTGTATATAAGGACTACCATGCCGACCACCAGAATGTAACTCTACTCAAACCCTCAATACCTATACACGCCCTCAAACTTCATCTCTCATGCCTTCAGTCGCTCTCGTGCAGCCCCAACAACGCGTCTGGTTTATCACTGGTTCGTCGGCTTCCTGCTCCTCGCGCCGAAGACCAGCTAACTCATGAGCAACTAGGAACATCCTCTGGCTTCGGCAAGCACCTCGTCGCCTCTGTTCTTGCGCGAGGCGATCGTGTTATAGCTACTGCACGCTCGCTCGAGAAGATCAAGATATTTTGGACTTTGCCCAACGCCCAATCATCACTCCACCTGCTGCGCCTGGATGTCTCTGATACGCCCGCCAACATCCAAAAGGTTATGGATCACGCCCTCTCAATCTGGGGACGCATCGACGTTGTCGTGAACAACGCCGGTCTCGGCATGAAGTCCGTCTTGGAAGAAGGCGGGTAAGAATCCATCTTCCTGTATCCGTTTTCGCATCGCCCTCATGCGTTGTTCATCCTTGAACAGATCCCTTGCTGCTATGCAACAGTTTCAAACGAACGTCTTTGGCGTTCTGAATGTAACGAACGCCGTCCTGCCACATATGAGACAACGACGATCCGGGACGGTCGTGATCGTGGGTAGCCGCACAGGTTGGCATGCAGCGTGTCCCGTACGTACCTTGATCGGCCCTTTGGATAACTTTCAATTGACATAGCTTCCTTCTCTAGCCCGTTGGTGAGCATGACGTCGTTGAACTAGCCTATATCAGATTGCTTACCGAGGGCTGTCTAACATAACAGGGTTCTATGCCGCATCAAAAGCCGCTGTCCATGGTAGGTAGTTCTGGAACCCTTATGTCCAGCGTTCGCTGATCACGATTACTAACCCACATAGCCCTCGGCGAATCATACGCATCTGAGCTTGCCCAGTTCTCGATACGGGTGACTGTTGTCATCCCTGGATCCTTCCGCACCGGTGCTCTCAGCCAGCCTATCACCATGCACAAGCACATTCCAGCATACGACCAGCTTCGGGAAGCCGGTCTCGCGCGCTTTGACTCAATATCAGGCAGCGAGAAGGGTGACCCCGCAAAAGCTATGGAACTGCTTGTCGATACTGTCCGGGGCGAAGGTCAAGCGTACGGACGGGAATGGCCTATGTGGCTTTTCATGGGACAGGACGTATACCGGGATGTTAGGAATAAGTGCGCTCGAGTACTGCATACGCTCGATGACTGGGAAGATGCCTCCACAAATCTGGAGTTCGACGCGTAGTTTGCTACATACCTCGACGGCGATCGAGGAATCTCAAAAGCATAATTTATTACATTTTTCGTATAATACCCACGTAGAGGTAGACAACGCACCGTGTATAATTCAACTCCAGTCTTCTGTTTCTTGACTATCTACTTTTGGTCCGAGCCTCCATAACGCGACTCACAGCTCATAATGTCGATGCTGCATTGTGCATTCAATCTAGCCAGGGACGAGGTGCATGCTGCGTAGCATCAGAAGATTAGTTTCCTTGCGAACCCTGAAAGAACGGAGATCAGCATGCCGGCAACACCGCCGGAGTGATAGGCTATGCCTGCCTACGCTCGCGCCATCATGCCGAGGACAGCGCAGTCAAATTCCTTGATTATGATTGTCGTAAATTATAGGAACAGGTGCCAGATGACCACTTGGTCGATTCTTGGATACGGACGCCACCACGGACACCAATTACTGCGTGAAGCTTTGAAGCCACTGACCGACTCCGGCGATCGTCATCCCAGCAAAGCAGTCCACTGACAGCTCGTGCTGCGAGTGTCAAGGTGCTGGTTTCGCTCCGGAACCATCTCCGACGGACTGAATTTGAACTGTCTACTTCGCATCTATGATATTGACGATGTGCTATAGTGCTACACAGACACACGCTGCGCCGACAGACGCACCATGAGGTAGCGTACAGCAACTAGGATAAGCGCTGCACCGCAGCGCATCTGGAGAGAACGGTCTGGTCGGGACCGTAGTCAGCATTGATACTACTGAAACTAGGAGGCGAACGTGCGAAGTGTCTACGAATCTAACGCAGCTAGACAGGGGAGTATAAGTACCATCACGGGTTTATATTTGATCTTCTATGGGTGCGGATGGGGTGACGTATCGTAGAGGTAGTCAAAAACGTGTTCACTGTAAAATCAGTGTCTCGTCTAGGTCGACAACAATATCTATGGGCATGCCGCGTACGGGTGGAAGGTTACGACGCTATGCAAGTAATAAAGCAATAGCTGTTAGGGCCCTGATGACCGTGTGAGCGCTACACTTCTCAGGCAAAAGCGAGGTGCTCACGACGATGAGAAGAACATGAATACATCTGACTCCATGTTAGCGTAATAGAGCAGGGAGCATCGGACAAACGTACATTGCACAAGTAGGAAAGCCTAGATGGATAGGTCGAATTAGTGACGTCTTCGAGACAGTAATTTGAAAGACGCACAGATAGCGTGTCAACGTTTCCCTCTGGCGCGTAGAGGCTAGAAACGATGAGTTGGCTACAAATGCATCATAAGCAAGGCAACATTACTTAGGATCATACAGTTGACGTACTTCACTGCAGCCGGAGTGCCGCTAAGGAACATGGCGACAAACTTCTCCGCTCTGGCATCGCGATCGATGAGTCCTCCCTTAACCATCGCTTGGATCATGAAGACGCCAATCACAGGGAGTATAGCCATTTTCATCATTGCCACCGCCAGCATGGCCATGATGGGGAGGCGAGAAAGCGGCCGGGGAACTTTGAGGCGCGCGAATGACGCCCCAAGTAGGATTAGTGCCAGTGGAACCGCCATATCGCCCACAAAGCTCGCTTGTAATGAAAGGGTCAGCAACGTTCGACAAGGTGTGTGGCAGACCCGTACACACCGGTATCAATGACGAAAGCCAGGGGTGGCTTGCCGTCTGGGCCTTTCCAATTGGGCCCGCCAGCATTCGACACATCGACAAACAGTGCCTTCAGGTGCGACACAAGCGCTATGGGGAGAGAGACAGCGATGGTACAGGTGACAGGGGTGAAGATCACGCCGAGTGGTCGGAGCGTGCGTACAAGGGCTGGGGGCAATAGTTGCTCGATAAGGGTGCGGGAAGCTGGGGAAGCAATGATGGTGCTAGCTGACGATGACGGCGGGCTAGGCGGCGGTACGGGGACTGAATGAGGAGGTGGAAGTGACGGGTGAAGAGAGCGCTGCGATACGGCGGAAATGCGTGATGTTCTCCGTACCAGCTGGACATCTGGATCCACCTCCACGGTATCGTGGTGTGGGGACTCGCCATCTAGAGAGCTAAGAGCAAGTCCCTCTTCGCAAGGCTGCTTCTCCTTCTCTGAGGCCGATCCAAAGCCGCACTCAAGCACGCTGCCTGCACGCTCCTTCGTTGGCGCGTGACAGAGAATCGTATGTGAGAACCAGGCTCCAAGAGGCTTTTCCTTCCATCCACTGTGTCTCTCAGCGTCGTCGCCTTGAGGAACGCCAGGCAGATAGTCCCAAGATAACGAATGGGCCGCGCCGCAAACCCAAAAGACCAGATGGTACGAAACGATGAAGATAGACACGAAGGATACGCCCACTACCTGGGTAAGATGTGAAGGGTGACAGTGCTGAGGGAAAAATAAAGTACGCACGTTGAGGATCTGTCGCCGGGTTGAACGGAGCTTGCTGTGTCACAGATAACACGACAGCATTGGCTGGAATAGTAGACAGTCAGGAACAAGAACCTCCAAATAGGAATAGCGACGCACGAAGGTTCCCCCAATTACTCATTCCACAAAGCACAATGATTCCCTGCCAGAAGTTTCTCGGAACATAGCATATCTCCCGTATCAATGCGCCCGACAGAAAGCCGATTATCATGTAAACGAAGGCCGTGAGAAACAGAGGCCCAATGGCAGATATGTTCTGAGGCGTGAATGCTGGTACAATGTTCGCGAAGACAAGAGCAGGCAGGGATATGTTCATGGTCACCTGAGATGCCCCACGCGAGGCGGCAGGTGGAAACAGATCTCGACGAGCCAGAAAATATCCACAGAATATCGTCAAAAACCTGTCACACGATCGTCAGCTTTAGTGGCTCCCAAGCAAACGACGCCTCACGTCTTGATGAGTGGCATTATGCCAGAATAAATGAGGAAGGCCGCCGACGCCATCTGTTCATCTATGGTGGAGAGCGATGAGGGAGCTGAGGTGGTAGGAAAGTCGGGTCAGCAAGAGCTATCCTGATGTTATGGCTTTCGGCTTCCCATGGGACAGACTGTCCATTGGGTGATGACCAAAGTCCGTGTCATTGCGCCTAGTGGCAAGGTCGTGTAAATGTTCTCTGGATGTCCGTGACTCGGAAGAGGAAAATTTGATGAGGCGGCTCGCGGTCCGCATTGA
Organism: Ceriporiopsis andreanae CBS 279.92; assembly: GCA_001969225.1. Taxonomy (NCBI): domain Eukaryota; kingdom Fungi; phylum Basidiomycota; class Agaricomycetes; order Polyporales; family Meruliaceae; genus Ceriporiopsis; species Ceriporiopsis andreanae. The sequence continues at coordinate 27,346 of ALYI01004260.1, read as the reverse complement.
AGCGCCCGTGGGCGTTCCGGATCCGGATGCAGCTGTTCTACTCGAAAAGGTTCAGAGATTTACTCTCCTCGAGGGTAGGCGAGGGCGCATAATAGTGACAGGCTAGCTGGAAGATGCTGAAGAAATTGAGCGTCGAACGCAGACCCAACTGGATGCATTGGGCATACGGTGTCGCCCGCTGGTCGTGTTTCTCGACAATGAGCGCTTGTGACCTTCAGCCTCCAGTCTGCCTCCTCACTTCTTTTTCCGGCGCGCAAGCACCGCAAACAGCCTCCATGACCCTGGAGGTGTTATCTACGAGCTTTCATGCGCAATACCTCTAGGATCAGCGTGGTCTGATATAAATAACGTGCTCATGAGTATATGGCTATCGTGCCTTTTCGCGTCGTGAACTCGGACGTTATGCGGGGCGCAACGCCAGAGATAACGTCTTGACCATAATGTCAGTTCACGCCAGCCCGAAGTTCAGAGCATGCCTCACTCTTCTATGCAGCCGCATCTGTCGACGCGCCAGAATCTTGGATCAGAAGTAGAGAGACAACGATCAGGACTCTGTGGATCTGGGTGTAAGAGAGGTCACAGAAGAGGGCTATAGCTTACGATGATGTAAAGAGCATAAGGACGTCTGCGTAGAAGAGCGGCTGAGTCGAATCGACGACGATATGAAATCTGAACATGCTTACATTGCACGATGAAAAATACCTGTGTCCGATGTTAGAGCTGGACAGATTGCTATGAGGATCACGTACCGCTTGCAAATCTACATCGCCATTAGGTGCACACAAGCTGGCCGCGATGAGTTGGCTGAATCGTTGTGGGCACATCAACATTGTGCTTCGTAGATATGTGGGACTTACGAACTTTACCGCCGCAGGTGTACCACTGAGAAACATCGCCACAAACTGCTCGATTTTGCTAGCCCGCTGAATCATACCATTCGTAACCATCGCGCGCACCATGCAGACCCCGATGATGGGAAGTATCACCATTTTCGCGCCGGCGCATGAGAACATGGCCACGATAGGTAAGCGGGACAAAGGACGGGGAATACGACATCGAGCGAATGACGCCCCCAGAACGATGAGCGCAAGAGGTACAGCAAGGTTGCCCATAAGCTCAGCTATTAAATAGATAAGCGACATTGACGGACGACGTCGAAAGCAAGACATCTCACCTATGTCAATTACGAATGCTAAAGGTGGCCTACCATCCGGTGCTGTCCAATGGATATCGTCGCTAGACCCGGGTGGTAGAAACACAAACAATGCTTTGAGTTGAGGGACAAGCGCGACAGGAAGTGAAAGGAACAGAGCTGAAGTGATGGGTGTAAATATGATTCGGATTGGCCGGAGTACACGCCGGACGGCTGGTGTCACACACGACCGGCGGTGCTGGGACACCTCGGTCGTAAAGACCTCGGGCTGTAGCTCTGCGAGATTCTTTTCCTCATCCTGTGGAGAACGGTTTCTTGGGAATATCTCGGGTCCGAAAGGCGGCAATGTGATGGGGCTCTGTCGTCGAAGGATGAAGCGCGCGATAAGACTCCCAAAAGGCTTTTCATGCCATCGGTAGCGCCGCTCAGCCTTGCTGTCCTGGGGGACATGTGGTAAGAAATCCCAGGAGAGGGAGTGAGCCGCACCGAAGACCCAGAACACGATGTGGTACGACACGATGAAGACGGCGACAAAGGACACCCCGACTGTCAAGACACCGTAAGCGGTGATACTAACGGTTCCAAGAGACCTACGTTGTGGATCCGTTTGCAGGTCAAACGGCGACTGCTGAGTGATCGATAGGACGACGGCGGTCGCTGGACGAACGTTCATGAGTTCCCCGACATTTGGAGCTAGAATGGACCACTCACGTAGGTTTGACCAATTATTCATCCCGCACATCACTACAATGCCCTGCCAGAAATTACGTGGGACGTAGCATACCTCCCGAATGATCATCCCGAACGTGAAGCCCAGCAGTTGATAGGAGAATGCTGCAAGCAAGAGCGGTCCCATGGCGGAGACATTCTGTGGGGTAAACGCAGGAACGATGTTGGCGAAGATGAGACATGGAAGAGCAACTGTCATGAATATTTGCGACGCGCCACGGGAGGCTTGAGCTCCAAATATGTCCATTCTAGCAAGAACATATCCGCAAAGTATAGGTATGTATCTTCGCCCACGAGATTAGCGGGCGGTTGTGTCTGAAGTAAAGGGTTGCTCACGTTTTTATGAGAGGCATGCAACTCGAAAAAATCAAGTGCCCGGCAGACAGCACCATAACTGAGCTATGTGACTGCCCCAAGAGAGAGTGCGGATGATGCGCGTGTCCTGACTCGCCCAGTTATACTGGCGATCTGCCACGGTGCCATGGTTTTCCCTTCACGCGGCTCCATTATCGGGACGCCAAGACTCAAGGGCATACTGGGCAAGACCAAACATGCCACAGGTGGTGTAGCGCAAACCTAGAGAAACTCGCAGCGCTTCTTGGAAAGCCCGTTCCAGAATTTTGCGACATCAATCTGGCCCCTGAAAGGCCAGCTGACAGGATCACGAATTCCTAGTGAATACACTCGCAATTGTGCGTTTCTGTGGGTGGGAGAGTGGCAATCGAAGCCAATAGGCATTGAGGCGCAAGAGCAAACAGTAGTTTGGTAACTTTGGTTCGTACCTGCGCCCTGTACTCTAAGCCCTGCCATTTGAACCATTGATGCATATAAAGTGCGGCGCGAACGTTGCACGAGAGGCTGGAAATGCTATCCCATCGAAAGTGGGTATGCGTAAGAACGGTCCACGGCGACTTGACGAGAGAAGGCGATATACTTGGGAATCGATGAAGCTAAGAAGCGTCGCCGTGACGGAAACGTAGATATTAGTTCTAGTGTCTGTCTCGCCCACACTTTTCTTGGATGTCGGCATATGTTGGTGTTGTGAATTGACCGAAGATCGTTGCCAGACTACACCGTAGAGAACAAGTCGTTTTTGGCGCTTAGAGTTCTGATCACGATCAATCAATTAATCATGACCCACGACGCATGCGACATAGAGTATGTGTATAAGTGAGCCCTCAGTCAGAGCCATCATATTCGCAAAGTACAACTAAAAACTACTACAAGACCATCACAAACAGGACCCGTTATCGAAATGCATCTGAGACGCTCAGTCGAGCTCGTTCAGGCTGCGGGCGGCCTTCGAGAGGAACAGCGGGTGGAAGCCGTCGAGTCCGGAGAAGGTTGGCAGCTTGGGCGGGGTCTGGCCGGGGAGGACGGTGAACGGCTCGCGCGCCATCAGCTCGAGCTCCTCGCGCTTGAAGAAGAAAGGGAGGAACGACACGGCGGTCGAGATGATCGAGCCGATGTCGATCGCACCTGAAGCGGTCGTGGGGAACACAATCTTGCCGTTCAGCGCAGTGGGAGGTGCAGGAACGCCAGACGCGGTCGGGACAGCGCTGCTCGCTGCGGGAGTTGCGCTCGTGGCGGAAGCAACGGGGACGTCACGCCTGTTGTTGTTGTCACCACTAACCAAAGAATGAACGTTAGCGTATGCATCGTGGCAGACAGGTGAGAGTTACTGACCCGAAGAGCGACTCGAAGCCACTAACAACGTCACCGCCAATCTTGGCGATGTTGGCGAGCGATCCGAGAGAGATGGCGGCGCTCGTCGGGTCCATCTGGACCTGGCGGGCGATCATCTCAATCATCTCACGCTTTTGCTGTTGGTCACTGTAAAGGCTATCAGTGTCACGCTCTTCGATATCATACAACATGAACTCACCCTCCGCCAAAGAGGCTGGCGAGACCGTTGATGATCGAACCGAAGAGCGAGCCCAGGTTGAGGGCGGCGCTCTGGTCACCCGCCTGAGCCTGGCGTGCGAGCATTTGGAGCATGTCGCGCTTCTGGTTGGAGTCGCCTCCACCGAAGAGGCTACCGAGGCCGTTGATGATCGAGCCGAACAGCGAGCCGAGGGTCAGAGCAGCGGACTGGTCACCAGCCTGTGCCTGGCGCGCCAAGAGGAGGATCTCCTCGCGCTTGCTGTTGTTACTAGAGGCGATCAGGTCAGAGATACGGAGCGGCCGTGGAGGCTTGGAATGCTTACCCGCCGAACAGGCTGGAGAGGCCGTTGACGATATCACCACCAAGGGAGAACAGCGAGCCCAACGAGAGCGCTGCGGACGTGGGGTCCATGGGCGCAACGGTAGCTTGGCGAGCCATGAGCTGGCCGAGAATCTCAGCCCGCTTGCTGCTCTTGCCAGTGAAGAGCTCCTTGATGCCGTTGACACCCTCGATGATGCCATCGCCGATGTCGACGATGTCACCGATGAGCTTGGTGTCGAGGGCACCACTCTGGGGAGCGGCGGTCTGGGGAGCGGCGGTCTGGGGAGCGGCGGTCTGGCGCTTGGTTTTTCCGCTACAATGGTAGATAAGTACGACGACGGTGACCAGAGAAGATGAGGGACTCACGTGAACAGCTGCTTGATACCGTTCGCGCCGTCAATGAGACCGTCGCCGATCTTGATGATATCACTGATGAGCTCAGTGTCGAGTGCACCGCTGACATTCGTCATCATGACTGCGGGAGCGGTGGCGACGGACGAAGCGACGGGAGCGACAGACGAGGCCGCCTGGCGCTTGTGGAAGGGAGCGGCGGGGGCACCGAGGGCTGGGCCAGCAGCAGCAACGAGAGCGAGAGCGAGGACGGCAGAAGAGTGCATCTTGATTATAGAGTTGGGGAGGGTGAAGGTCGTTAAAGAAAAGACGGTAGTAGTTTAGAACGTGAGAGAAGTCGTAAGATGAAAGTGCGAATAAAAAGAACAAAGTCAAGCTACATGATGCACAAGAGGGATCCGTCAGGATGCGAAGATTGTAGGATGGGGGAGGTACTCACCAACCAGTGCCGACTAGAAATGAGAAATGGCTCGAAGGGAGGTGACTGAGGAGCTGGAGAACCCCAAGTCTCCCACCGATCCATTTTATACGGATTCCCACACCTCGGGATTCGCGGTCAGCGTGTTAGGTGGCGGCGTCGCGTCGCTATGGCGGATCCTGCACCAATGCAGAGACATGCGGGAAGACTGCATTCCTGTGCCCCCTATCAGCCAAGCACACGCGCTTCAAGTTTGAGCTAGTTCGTGCCTGTCGAGGCGTTGCCCTATAGCACTGCACAACCTATTTGCGTCTGTCAGAACCCATATTCGCAGGAGAGGCAGGACACGCGCTCACAGGCTACGACCTCTATGCATTTTCTTTGGTTGCAAGTGCGGGAACGCGGCGTTGCCTGACGCACCGGTGGAGCACAGATTCCGGCAGCTTCGCTAATCGCTAATGGCGGATGGTTTACAGTGTTCATTACTATATCGGCTCAAGCTTACCTTCATGCGACTCTGCAGCTTAGGAAACAAGTCGCGTCTTGAGCCCCAACGCGTTTGTATACCCACGGGCCGTTTCTGCGCCATCTGTTCGTGCGCTAAGGTCATCTAGAACGCGACATTTAGCGTCGACGTCCGTCGTGAACCCGCCACATAGACCGCCGTACCTGAACTGAGACATGCGGCAATTACAGCCCGTCCCTGAGCGCGCCGTGTGCACATCTGCAAATCCATGTCCATCAGCATGAATCAGCACCGCAGCAGCCGTCGGCCTAGCGGTCTTTCGGTGTTTGAGTCGGCGGAAACTCAACGCAAATCGTGGTTCGGGCTGAAAACACGACAGGACGAAACATGTTTGACCTGAACCGGCCACGCGATGCAGCGCTAATGAGCAGATCTAGATATGATCCGATTTAGTAAATAGCGCCCGTGACGCGTGGGAAACATATCCGCTTCTCACGGTCCGGCCCAAGTCCGGCATTCGTTCATATTCTTCAGCCTCTATTTCTGACGGCTCCCTCTGAACGATTTCGACAAAGAAAAGATCTCGAACATCGAAGGTGGTTTGCTGCAAATTGCAATTGACACAGTACTGCTTACCGAACATTCGCTAAAGAAGAGGCAACCATACGAGTTCTCATCGTCCTTCAGGCTTTCTTCCTCCCTTGCTCTCCCCTTCGGGACCCTCTTCAGGTCCGCTAGGCTTATCCATGCCAGCTACGTTTCCATATCGCTCCTTCTGTTCGGATTCTGGGCCACGTGTGGGCGGGAGGTCGTATGGTTGATCCTTCTTGCTGACCTGCAAGGCACAGAGTTAAGTTAACAAACGATTCCTCGCACAGGATCCAATTCCGAACATTCACCGTATCATACTCCTCAGTCTGCGACCCTGCGCGCGAAAACTCACCCGTCGCGGGCTGCTCGTTCGCGCGCGCGACCGGCGCCCCCGTGGTCGACGGATCCACTTGGTGAACCTTCGGGTTCGGTGGCTTCGTCTCGTCGACGTCTTTGAAGTACGACTCCGCGGTGTGCTCTTCTTCACCGGATTCTTGTGCGGCGCGAGCCGACGATGCGAAGCCCCTACGCTGCCCTTGCTGCTTGGCGGATGCAGCAGAGGACGGCGTCCACGCAGCGTCGACCTGGAACTACCGCGCGGTCAACCACTGATCCTGACGTATTCTCAGAACCGGACGTACGTGTTGGGAGGGCAGAGTGGGTTCAACGGACGCATTACCCTTGCCAGAGTCAGGCTTAGCGGTGTTGGATTTATGCTTCAAGTGTGCATTTTGGTTCCCGTAAGTGTTGTCCTGCGGCTGCCGACTCTCTTCTGGCGCTTGACCGCGCGTTGCAGGCTCCGCCATGGTCAACACCGATGTATGGATCGTACGTTTTCCGTGATCAAAGGCTAGGTTTCCCGTGCCTGTCACACCCTTCCCGCCTCCTCGGTTCTGCTTGTCCTCTCCTGCCGTGGTCTTGAAGCCAAGCTTCTTCTTCAACGCATCCGCGAATGCGGGCGGCGTGATCTCCTCCTCGCCGTTGGCACCCTCTTCGCTCCCTCGTTTACCGAAATTGTGGCCAGTCATGTTGCTGCCGCTCGCGCTCTGCGAACCAACCTGGTCTGCGAAGCCGATGTTCTCCTGGTTGCCCGACAGATTTCCCCGCGCTGCGTTCTTGCCACCCTCTGGATTCGCAGCGTCCATCGGTGCCGCTTTTCCTTGCTGCGTGGCTTGGAACCCTGACTGGCGCGACTGATCGAGGTCATGCTTGCTGTAGAAACGCGCTCCAACAACACGAAGTGTGCCGGGTGCGCGTACAATGCGAATAATGGGCCGAGAAAGCATGTTGAGGGTGATGTTGTGGACGTTATGAATCGTGTCGAGCTCGCTGTGATGGTCGACGAGGTCGAGGGTCGTGTTGCGATTTCTTTCCCCCTTTTGAATGCGCTCGACGGGGTTCTCGCGGTGGAGGATCGCTCCTCAATACAAGCCCTGACGTCAGAACAAGCCATCGCGCACCCAAGATCGCGATCGGGGACATATCTCCCGGAAAGGTAAGTCTCTACAATAGGTTACAAGGCGCATGCAATATGTGGTGAGAAGATCGAAGGCGATGGTCGGGCATTACACGCGATATAAGGTGTAGGAAAGAGGAAACAGAGCATCTTTAGAAATACAGTCACGCCAACAAGACCGACGAGGGAGGGGAAGTATAGCACACCCGATACTGAACAGAACAAAGCATTTACTCCCAGATTGTGTCCGATCCGCTTGCGCTGGCCTCGTTCTCGTCTACTGGGCGCAGTGGAGATGGCAGAGAGCTCATCGTCTGGGAACTGTCGGAAGCATGGCTAGCGCGGTTCCCACCCTTCTCGTTAACGAACGCGGGGCGCGTGGGGCTCGCTTGTGGGCTGCCTTCAGATGCCTCCTGGTAGCTTGGTGGCGCAACGTCCATGCTGTCGTGCTGATCGTCCCCATGCAAGGCCACCAGCCCGGGCACCCCGCTAATCGCTGCGGACGATGCAACGGGCGAGAAGCCCACAGGAGAGAAACCGGACGAGCCCGCGGTCGATTCGGGGCCCGGTGTGAGATGCACGTTGGTCGGCGAGGCGAGCGTGAAAGGCCGCACGTCGCCCTCGTCTGGCTTTTCGATCACGTCGGCGCGGTCGTACTGCGCAGCAGTGACGCGGTGAGCGCCGCTGCGGTGTCGGTATACGAAGAAGAAGACGGCGAATGCGACGATAACGATGAACGCCACGCCACCAATGACGCCGCCCACGATGGCACCGACGTGGCTTGATGAGCCTCCGTTCGAGCGTGGTGCGAAACCGACCTGGTTCGAGCCATCCTTCGGGATGTTGAAGATCCTAACAGCGATAATCGCCATCAGTTGCATTGCTAGCGCATCAAGGGAAGACTTACAGGTACACGGTGCTGAGGAACCGGGAGCCGAAGAGATACGTCGTGACAGTGGTGTCGGTCCACCCCTCAATCCCGCTGATGCACGTCCCATCACCCTGATTGATGATCAACGAATTCTGGTCAAGTGTGAACGTCTGCGAGCCGACGATGAGGCCGTAGCTGAACGATGCATCGCAGGGTATCGACCACGCCTGGGACAAGACCCCGAGCGATGAGAGATCCGTACGCAACGTGGCGTTTGGAATCGCGTCGTCTAGAATAACCAACGGAGATGAGAGGGCAGGGAGGATCAGCGTTCGAAGAAGACGGAAACGCAGCAAGATCGGCACGCACGAATGAGCCGCGCTTGGTCCGCAGGGAGGTACATGTCCGTGTACAACGGATCTACCGTCGCAACGACGCTCTTCGTGTTCGACACGTGGTTGTTGCCCGAGGTCATGACCCACCCGTCGAGCCCGACAAACCAGTCCCCGGACCCTGTCGAGTTGTTGCTCACAGTCGGGGAGCTATTTGCCGCGTCATTGTTCGCAGTGACCCACGACACTTGATTGGCGTCGTACGCCGACGGGTCGGGTTGTAGCCAATGCAGAATCCCCGCATCGCTGCCGGCACCGGGGACAGTCCCTGACGCATTGCTTCCGCGGGGGGCGTTCAGCGGTGTGTTGAGGGCCATGCCGAACGTGAAGTTTACCGCGGTCGGGTTGCGGATGAAGAATTGTCCCATGATCGAGTCGTAGAAATCTGCGGAGAAGTCGGAGGAGTTGCTCGACGCGCTCCCACCGCGGTTCGTGCCCAAACCGATGAGCCCGCTTAGGCCGCTGCCAACCTGCGCGTTGGCCGCCTGCTCTACCTGCGAATCTGGCTGTTGATTCACTACGACGACTGCGCAATGTACGGGCGCTCAGATACAATGAAACGAGCGGAGTACGGGGAGCTTACTTGTTTGATTAGGGTACGGCCACGCCGACCCGTTTTGCTGCTTAAGCTGGCAGCTTTCCTTGATCACCGAGGCACCCGTGTTTTGTCCAAAGAGAGGGACGCTGTTGGCAGAGGAGAATGATTGCGCAGTGGTCGATTTAGATTGGTTGTACCTGCATGCGCGGCGTGAGCAAACCGCTAGTGCGGGTGATGCCAAGAGAAACGCACAGAGTCACCCCAGAACATGTTGTGCATTGCGTCCCCGCGACGTAGGTGAGGCCCGTCCCTGTGGTCATCGTGAAATTGAATTGTTGTTGACCGTTTCCAGGGGACTGCGAGACAAGGTCAGCAAGCGGAAGCAATGGCATAGAATGGATCGGCGCGCACCATGAGCACTGAAGTCACCACCCGCCCTTGTGGGTCGAAGGTGAGCGGGATGTTCAGCCGTTGCGGAACGAACGGCGGAGGGTCGCGCTTGAGCAGCCCGAAATCGAAACGCATCGCCGCAGCGGCATGGGCGCACAACAGCGCGAGGGGAATAGATATGGCGGACACCATGGTGAGAGGCGAGTTGGTCGTCTGCTGTAAGTAGGCGGGGTGCGAGTCCAAAGGGTGCGATTGAGGCACAGGCAGCCACTATATACAACCGATGAGCGCTGGATGTACGATCGTGATCGTTGAATCACAATTCACCTTCGCGTACAAACCCACGTTCGGTGGAGCGGTCAAACTGCAGCCTGGGGATCACGGACTTCCACGAGATTCCGTGGACGCGATAGCCAGGGCGCACGGTTCGGCACCGGCTTGGCCTGGCGTCTCGTATCAGGGGGTCACAGGAGTGAGCGTACACACGCGGCGAATTGAATGAGGTAGCCAAGCGCGTAAACTGAAACTTTGAGTATGCCACTGCGGGTGGGCCCGCCACCATCTTGTTCGGAGTATGGTGACTGAACTACAGGCACAGGGACTCTGCTGGCAGCCACAACGGCCTTGCCAGTGCACGCTGTCCTCAACGCTAGGTTGTCTTGGCCTCCCGCGTTGTGTAATGCCTGAGAGCATTTTTCGCTAACCGACGTCCGTGCTGCAACGGACGCCGCTTTACCATCTTGTGCTTTAGCCCGAATCGGTGACCGGCGGTGGACTGTGTTTCAGGTTGTCAGCGCATGGATATCGTTTGCTATTGGCGATTCTACGTATCTTCCGGCTTACCTGGAAGCAGAATACGCAATAAAGCAGTGCTGCAAAGTTGCTCGGACAGCCACCCAGTGCAAACGATCGCAAGAGGCGCAAGAGGCAGCGGTCTGGGAGCAGAAAGAGTAGACGCCCATGATTTCCAGTTTTCGCGGGGCAGCCACGTGGAAAGATCCTGGCGATGCGATTTACGGCTCTGTTCGCTGCACTCATCCTCAGCTACAGGATTCTACTTGGTTATTGACCCAAGCACTAGATGGCTTCACAAGAAGAGGGATCGACATCGCAGGCAATTCAGCCCATCCAGGTTCGCTACTGCGAAGGTGCAGCAAACGGTCACCTTTGATAACTTGATCTCATACCTTGCCACACCCCCCATTCCAGTCTGCTCGTTCCCACTGGAATACTGCGAGTTCGGCTCTAGTCTAACGCGATGCAAGGAATGGCTCCAGGCTGAGGACCCTGCACTGTATGACCGCTACTACTCCGAAGGTGTGTGCCCGGTGCTAACATTCCCCAGAGGCAGTGTTGATAGGATTGCATAACGATGACGCTTTACGACAGAGGCTCTCCAAGCCAAGCTCGGAACGCTGAGCCTTGAAGCGCAGACCAAACTGGAGAAGGACACTGCGAAGAAGGAGGCGAAGGCGGAAGCTAAGGCGGATGCAGCCTTGAAGAAGAAGATGGTACGCCGCGCTCTCGCATTACTCTGAGACATATTCTGACCGACTGTTCACGCTTACAGGCCTCCCAAGTGAGTAAAGGACCGCACCTGGGTTAACCGTTCATTCTAAAGGGCGGTGCAGATTACAATCAAGCGAATAGAGCGCAACAAACGCAAATTTGTCACGTCCGTGCACGGGCTCGAGGCGTTCGGTACGTCCTCCGGGATATTAGACAAGCCAGCGCTCGCTAACACGCTGTTTCCGCGATGCTGTCACCAGGCGTCGACCTGAAGAAGGCCGCCAAGTTCTTCGCGCAAAAGTTCGCGACGGGCGCATCTGTTACGAAGAATACGCAGGGCCTGGAGGAGATCGTGGTGCAGGGCGACGTGAGCGGGGATATCGTTGAGATGATCGAGGAGCAAATGGGCCTCTTGAAGGGCGTACCAGCGGACAATATTGTCGAAGTCGAGGAGAAGAAGAAGAAGGGCGGCGAGTGAGCTCGGGATGGCGTAACTGGCCCTGGACGCGCGTCCCTGTAGGGCGGTGCGTCAGACAGAACTTAGATGAATTCTGGTATGTCGTGCTTCGATGTTCTCATGTGCATATGCTCACCTGCATCGAACAGTACACGATGCATTCGCGCATCCCACACTCATGTATCAATACTATCAATCATGGCTCCCGGGCTCTGACCTGACGTTATCTTAGCTCTGTGCGCGGGAGAACCAGAAGGCGTGATGTAAGCAATGCAATGCAAACAGCTTCATTCGCAGTAAGAATGTGCACCGGCTCTCTCGACGGACCGCAACAAAGGTTATGTGTATATTCATAGCATCTCCCTCTTCACCTGACCTCAAGGCGTTCCGACGATCTACCCAATACTAACTCACACCCCGCAGATCACTCACTGCCTGTGTATAGAATGGCTTTGACTGACGACGACGTTTGGGGCCATCAAACGAAACGAATTTGCAAAGCATCGCGTCCATTCGTTCGATGAAATACCCTTCTGTGCATTGGGGGATCGAGTACATAGCTGCAGGTATCGATGAGTACCCGCAGTAGCAGGGCAGACCGCAGGACGATCTGCGGGGCACCCGCGTTGAGAGTGTCCCTCACAAGTATGCTCCCTAATATCAGGCCTACAATTCCATCCCTACAGCTATTTACGGGGGACTGTGGCGGGTTGAGCTCCGCATAGTATAGTGCTAGATTTGAACTAGCTTGATCCGAAACACCCGTCGACGATATCGCCAAGGCATCCACATCACCTAACACAAAGTGTTCCAGGGAGCTGAACAACATCCGTTGAAGGATATTCGAAAAGGAGGGAAAAACGGCAAATCGATAATTTATGTACCGATATCCTTGAAGTGAGCGTCTGACCACCAGCGGACAAAATAATACAACCTCGCAGAACTGAATCCCTAGAGGTTAGAGTGACAATTGCTCCAAGTGAGAAGCCTCCTTCTGCGGGGCGTGGAACGCGCCGTCATTTGTCGCATGTTTCTCTGGCAAATTCTAAAGAAAGATCAGGAGTATGAGCGAGTCACTGAGGGCCCTGCTCCTCGGATTTGCGCACTTCGAAGAGACGGATGCCCGACTGGACATGTCCGACCGTGCCTTGCCCAAGTGCCGCGTGCTCCAGCGTGCGTTGCTCCACAGGCACCCCAAGCGCATCTAAAAGCGTGCCCGCCTTGGTGGGCATGAATGGCTGTAGGAGGATACCACAGACGCGCAGCGTTTCGACGATGGTCGTGTACACTGCCGCGACAACCTCCGGCTTTGTTGTTGCCGCCCATGGTGCCGTGGCGGTCATCACTTGATTCGCCTACGAAATGGTCAGCCTGATTTTCATTGTAGATACATTTTCTCATTACCTGTCCAAGTACCAAAACGATGTCGTCGAGCGCATCAGCGATCATGAGACCGTCCATCTTACGCTGCACATCGCCACTGAGAGTTGTCAGTCTTGTGAGCAATGTGAGCGCGCTGCTGTTCTTAGCGAGCGTGTTGAGCAGGTCGCCAACGGGTAGCAGTCCGGCCTCTTTGGCGCGCTGCTGGATCTTTTCGGAGGTGGCTCGCATGTAGAGGTTGCCTAACGAAGATATGATCTCTCTAGAATGCTTCTCTAATTGAGAGTGAGACCAATCTGGTGCGAACATATTCTGAGCAGGAGAACGTTTGGGGTTCGCGGAAGTACATACCGACGTCGTCCTTGAACCTACCACCGATGCGAGCCAGGTAGTATCTTACGACATCGATACCGAACTCATCGATCGCTTGCATAGGATCCGCAACGTTGCCAATTGACTTCGACATCTTGCGCTGGTCCGCCGTCCAATGTGAATGCGTCAAAAGGCGCTGTGTAAGTGGTAAACCAAGAGCTTGAAGCATCGCCGGGAAATAAATTGCATGGAAGCTGCGTCGTACATCATGTTAGCGCCCTTTGATCATCGAAGTGGAGAAATGTTGGCCTATTACCGAAGGATATCTTTGCCAATGACTTGGATGTTCGGGGGCCAGCCCTGGTCTAGTCCAGATCCCTGCCAGGGATATCCCGAAGCAGATAGATAAACGGTCAGCGCGTCGATCCAGACGTAGATAGTGTGTTCGGAGTCGGTCGGCACCGGGATACCCCACGACAGTCGGGACGTGGGTCGCGATATCGAGAGGTCTTCGAGCGGGGCAGACAGCGTCGCGACGACGTCGGCGTGGTACTGTGCCGGGTATATCGCGTCAGGATGTGACTGGAAATGTGCAAGCAACGATTCGCGGAACGCCGATAACCGGAACTTGTAGTTTTCTTCCTCGGTCCATTCAACTTGTGCGCCGGTCTCTGTTGAGACGAAGTGCGGCTGATCCCAACCCGCGCCTTCAACTTTCGAAACCTGTTTGTCGGTGTAAAAGCATTCGTCGGAGACAGAGTACCATCCCTGGTGGAGGCCTTTGTATATATAACCATTTTCTTCTAAACCACGCTGGACAGCAGGTTATGTCAGTGACCTTCTGTGGTGGCCGTAGGATGCCGATGGCGTACCCAAAGGTGTTGAACTGCGTCGTAATGTCCCTTCTCTGTAGTCCGAGAGAAGCGCGTGTTACTGATTGTCGCCTTTTCCGCAAGGTCCTGCAAAGAGCAAGAGATACAGATCAGCTCGACAATAACACAGGGACTGAACATTCTGCGTACACGGAAACTCTGTGACAACTCGTCGCAGAATGCTAACGGCGCCATCCCCCTCTCTCTCGCGGCCCTTTGAATCTTGAGACCATGTTCGTCTGTACCGGTCATGAAGTACACCGGCCTATCCGGACGGGCCAATTTGGCATAGCGGGCCAGGATGTCGGCAACGACGATAGAGTGCAAGTGGCCTATATGGGGGACTACGGGCAAACATTGTCAATGAGACGTCGCGCGCAGATAGACCACAGTATGAAAGAATGGGGCAAATGGTAATGGTAATGGTAATAATTGTGGCTTTCAAGCGATTTCGAGCACCAATGCGCGGTCAAGTACGACATTTAACACTCGCAAACATCGGTGGTTGAGGGGATCCAAGTAGAGATACATCTCTTGGAGTAGTACAAGAGTATACAGCAGATGCTGAGCGCATCTAGATGTAGATACTGAGCTGCAGGGCGGCGCGAACGAAACGCACCGACCGTAGGCTTAATGTCTACGACTAGAGAGCTGGCGACATAGTGATTATATTGAACGACTCATTACGCTCAGAACAAAACGGACATACCTGAGTTTGGATAGAAAATGGGCGTCGTGATGTAGTATGGCTTGTCATCGCCCGCTAAGCTGGCCAACCCGCGCTGAACGATCGCGTAACGAGGCACGGCCTTTAACCGACAGCATCTCGCGAGTAATAAAGCGTTCCGTGACGCCAACATAGACCGTGTCGCGTTGAGAACTCAACCAGATTTTTTGTTTGAAGAAGATATCGCTCCAGTCCCAGACAACGACACCTTGAGGGCCGTGCGTGCTCGGAGTGGCGAGAAGACAAGAAGAGCGAGTTGAGGTCGAGTCACGGTCGCGTGCACCTGATAAATGACGCAAAAATGGTTCGTTACAAGCAATGCTGCGACAAGGTGTGGGAAAATATTTTGTTTATCTCCTTTGAAGCCTTGGTAAGTAAATGTTGAAGCAGTGTTGAAAGACTGATCAAAGCGGCGTTACTGAAACGTCTCTGAGACGCCCGTCTCGCAGCACTCGTCCCCGTCCACGAACAATTTGTTCATGAAGCTCTAATACTCACTATCCTACCTCACTAACTGCTCTGACCATATCGTAGCTGGTCTGCTGTGGCTATAATGTCTGATTCGTTTGCAGATCTTTGGAATTCAACCGCGCCGACTAAGCCAGCTAAGCCTCCTCAAACACTCGGTGCCATCTCACCGGGCCAGCAGCGGAAACCCCAGAACGACGTCTTCTCCCTGCTAGCGGCGGCTAGTTCGAACACCAGCTCTCGTTCGACAACGCCGTCGTATGTTGCGGGTCAACAGCCACAGCGACCTGCGCCGGGAGGAGGCTCACACAAACCAGTTGCACAGCCGAGCAAGAAGGCAACTAGCGGAGGCGCAGACGCGTTCAGTGACCTGTTCTCCGGGTCATCCAGCAGTCCGAATGGTGCGAACATGACTATCGCAGAGAGGGCGGCATTAGTGGAGAAGCAGAGGTTAGAGCGCATGCAGAAGGAAAAGACGCATGCGATACCATCAGACCACTCTGCGCATGTGTGGGCTGGTCTCGATACCCTTGGATCCTCCTCCACCACATCTAACGTAGCAGCGAAAGCTCCTGTCGTACCGCCACACGAGGACGACTGGAACTTGAATTTTGATCACCCCGTCAAGCCGACGCCCACCCCGGCTATCGTGAAGACATCGCCTGCTGCCACCGACGACGACTGGGGGCTGGACGATTTCATCGCTCAACCCGCTGCGAAAGCGGCTGCGCCAAAAGCGCAGTCAAAAGGTTCGCTGTGGGACGAACTGGACGACTTCGCGTCACAGCCTTCACGCGCTCAATCATCCGCGCGGGCGTCGCCAGCTCCGGGAAGAGGTGGCACGTCTACCCCTGGGAGCTTCGATTTTGGAGATCGTGAGGATGGCTTGTTGGATGATCAGTCGGATGGCGAGGATGACATTCTTGGTGTACTCGCGAAGCCCTCCCGGCCCAAGTCATCTGCTTCGGTGCGTCGAATCACGGGCCATGAGAATTACATCGTGCTAAGAATCTCTTATAGAACGATGTTGCCAGTGTAGCGCCGTCGTCCCAACCACCGTCATCAGAGCAGCGTTCGCGAGCTGTTTCACCCCCTCCACATATTCTCGGGCAGATTGTAGAAATGGGCTTCTCGCTTCAACAGGCTCGCGTCGCACTCGCTTCTACGGACACAGGGCTCGACGTTCCGGCCGCTCTGGAAATACTTCTTGCCAATGGAGCAGCGTCGTCCAGCTCTCCGGCTCCCGAAGAACCGCCAAGGAGACGCGAGCGACCACGAGAACGCTACCGCGATCCAGATGAAATAGACGATAGTTCACAGGCGCCTCGTATACACCCTCGCAAAGATAGAGGGCGCGAGCAACCAATTCGCGAGGACGCTGCGTCGTCTGACTCGGCGGCGGATACCCAACGACATCTTCAAGAACAGGCAGACAAGCTACTAGCACAGGCGAGCGAGATTGGGCTAAGCATGTTCAATCGAGCGAATGCGCTTTGGAACGTAGGTCGAGAGAAGGTGCAACGCGCGTACGAAGAGCGCGCAGCCGCGTCTGCCGGGAAAGCGCCCGATGAAAGGAGAGACATGCGTCCGAAGTGGATGCAGGAGGCTGCTCAACATGACGAGGAGCACGACGGCTGGGCAGATCATGAGGATATGGGTGGATTCAAGGATGATCACGACGATACTGAGATCCTTCCACCACACCCCGACGAGCAGCCACGAGCTCGTGCTCCCAGTCACTCGTCTAGATCTCAGTCTCGCCAGGCTGAGGAACCATCACCTAGAGCCAAGACAGGGAGCCTGTTTTCGGACGATTCACCTACAGTTTATGTATCTCCCTTCCGCCGTAAGGCGCCTCCCCGCTCACAGGCTTCTACGAGTGCACAGCCGGCACCGCCACCACCACGAGCACCTTCACCTGTACCTCTCATTCAACGCAAGACTATCTCCGCACCCGCCTCTGCTCTGGCAGCATCCGCAAAGCACAAAGCGGCCGGTACCGAGATGTTCAAGCTGGGTCGATACGCAGAGGCAGAGACGTCGTACTCGTACGCAATCAGCGAGCTTCCTGACTCGCACCTTCTACTGGTCCCGCTGTATACCAATCGTGCCCTTACCCGAATCAAGACTGGCGACCACAGCGGTGCGATCGATGATTGTACCGCAGCCCTCAGCATCATCGGCCCTTCGTATCATCCCGCACGGGAGGCAAAGGTCACCAATGAAGATGAGGGCGCGAGCGTTGATTTGAAGGAGGCGTACATTAAGGCGCTGCGGCGTCGTGCCGAGGCGTACGAGGGCAAGGAGAAGTGGGACGCAGCCCGTCAGGATTGGGAGACCATTTCTGGCACGGACTGGGCAGGCAAGAGCAGAGGCGACGCAGCACAAGCAGCGGGACGTTGTCGACGCATGCTGACCGTAAAGCCTGATGAGCCAGCCGCGAGCAGTGCCCCTGCCGCTGCGCCGAAGCCCAAGCCGAAGCCGAAACCGAAGCCCGTGCAGCGTGGACCTACGCCGCCGTCGGAGGCGGTCAAGCGTGTTCGGGAAGCAAATGAAGCTGCGGAAGCTGAAGACCTGGAGCGACATGCACTGAAGGACTCTGTTGACGGCAGGATAATGTCGTGGAAGGGTGGCAAAGAGTCCAACATTCGTGCCCTCATCGCCAGTCTGGAGACTGTTCTCTGGCCGGAGCTTGCTTGGCAGAAGGTTGGCATGCATGAGCTTGTCACGCCTTCGCAGGTGAAGATACGTTATACGAAGGCGATTGCGAAGCTTCATCCTGATAAGGTGCGTGCCTGTGAGTTCATCCCAGATGCCGATTACTGAAAATCGTGATATTGCAGCTGAACGTACGCAATACAACCCTTGAGCAGCGGATGATTGCGAATGGAGTCTTCGGCTCGTTGAACGACGCGTGGAACGCTTTCAAGCAGTAGATCACAGATAGATGTCTATTTATCGGCATTGCTCGTCAACAACCAGCATCCTATTTGTCTGTACCGTCGTGTTCTTTGACTACTCTCAATATAGCTACAGGATCACACATATGAATGGCGGCAAAGCAGCACTGGGTCGTCTTTGGGCATCATAAGCAATGCGGGAGCTTACCGATTACACTCAGTCGTCCATTTCAGGAGCCCGGTTGGGTCTACGGTGGTAGGGTGCGCTCTAAAAAGCCGGTATTTGCATTGCGTACGATGCTTTCGTGCTATGGACGAGGCTCTGAGGTGAGAACGCGTGTTCTTGTCCTTGTGTCAGGATTTTTCCATCTAAGATAGATAATCTACAAAGATACAATTTGCAGCTAACATGTAGTTTCTTTCCCTTCTTGTGTCGCCCTCAACTTTCGCAAGCCGCGACTAGCTAGAGCTTTTATACTCCCAATTAGCCCTCGGGCCTGAGTCATCCAGCCATAATCAAACATCTCTATGGTGTTCTCCTCCGATACCTCCTCAGCCCGAGGTCCTCTCCACGCATGCCAGAAGAATAGTAAGGTGCCGATGCCCGCTGTGCCGAGGATACCTAATACGACACACAGCAGAACCCGGCCGTGTGTGTCACTGCTTTGGATGGAGAACGCACCGAGCGCGACAGCGAAAGATAGCACGGCGTATAGCAACGCGACGAGTGGAATGCAGAGAAAGCACGCCATGACAGCAATATCGGAGTCGTGAGGGCTTGGCGCACTCCCATAGTTCAGATAGCGCTCCTTCAACATAATAAGAGTCAGCATAACAAACATATAGAGCAGCAAAAGTGAATCTGCTTACTGCATCTTCCAGTGTTGCGTCAATTTTGGTGCGATGATGCCAGACGTGATGCACTCCAGTGGCTACGCTGAGGATGGAGAAGATCGTAGAAGCGAGCGAGGCTGTACGTTGCAATGACGTGATCGCCTGGAGGTGTGTGGCATCAGGGCGTGTTCCACAGATGACTATAGCTGCGTACAGGAACTGCAAGGAAAGCGATATTTGCGCTGTGGCGCAACCGTCAATAATGCGCGGAGGATAGTGAAACGTCAACTTACCCGACGAAGACGGTCGCCTGACATCACCGAATACAAGTTACTATCAGCTGCACGATACGGAACGTGAAAACACGAACCAGAAGATTAGAGTCTGCACGAGACACGGAGTACTATGAGTACGAGAGTTGGAGTTCCAACATGAAGACTTACCAGACCATTCGTCCAGGAAATGAGAGACAAGCATCTTGAAATCCGAGAGATAAACCTCGCCTTTGACTCGCACGGCCTGTAACCTTGTCCTGTACATCCGGTGCGCGCCAAAGAATACTAGTAACAAGCACGCCTCGGCAAATTTGACCCGCAGGCTGACGTCGTCGCTGACTACACTGCGGTACATCTGCACATCATATGTACCAAAGTGCGACTTACGACGCGCTACCTCGATCTTGATCATCGTGCGTGCGATGTGGTAGGTGAAGGCAGGCGCGACCGCGACGCCTATGTCGTAGTCCCCTGTAATATGAGTTGAGAGTCGTAATACTGATAATTGACGAAGACAATCATACTCTTGAGGTCGCGATATATTTGGACTAGACGCTTGGTCTGTTCGTCGGTGAATGGATACACTGTATCATTCCATTCTAATATTCTCTCTGCGAAACGTGCGTGAGGCGGATAGGGTACATATATAAGTCTGTACGTACCGCTGGCTCCGAAGCTTAGTGCCCCGAGAAAATCAACTTCTATGTCACGGGGTACTTTGATGAGATGCATAGGAAAGTTCAGCAAAGCGTCCCAGAAGTTCTCCGTCTTGCATTCAACATTGACAGCCTCTGAGGGACGTTGTGTAAATGACATGACGCGATGCTGGTTACCAACTCACCTGGAGATAGTATGTTTCCATTCGACAGAAGTTCCGTGTACATGCCTGATGAGTAGTTTAAAGCATATGCGGTGGGTCCTGACGGTCTACCAACATCCTTGATGACCAGAGTGTCCCATCCCGCCTGGCTATGACCGATAATAACAAGTTCAGCGGTGGACTGCACTTGATCGAACACGGCACGTTCGGTTACGTCTGCGGTTGTAGCGACTCTTATCTCCGTGTCGAAGAAGTATGAGCTGCCATCGAAGCGCACAAATCGTAGCCACCCAGTTCTTGTATGCAGAGATTCATTCTAATCAGGACGACGACATGACAAATCGAAACACGAAACTCACGGAAGGCTTTCACTAGAGGCGTCGAGAACTGGCGTGCCTCCCCAGTAGTACTGAACGTCTGGGGTACCAGGAATTGTCGGAGATGGTTGCGGTTGACGAAATGCCGCTCTACCATGAGCCGCACCCGTCCAAGTGTATTGAGGTGGCCGGTATAATATCGGATTACCCTGAGTAGAAACGGTAAACGATTCAGGTCGACTGTGTACAGGCATTGGGGGACCGACGGATATGATCTCAACGTCTTAGTTGAGAACGAGGATGGGTGAGAGTGGTTAGCGGCACTATCGCGGAGTCCATGAAGCCCTTATACACGTGTGGAACTCCGAAATGCCACATGGGCAGCTAACTCACTACAGCGATTTGGCATCGTTAAACAATCGCGGTGAGCAAGCCCTTGTATTCCTACATGATCACGCTGGAAACCCTGACAGATCACCTTTCCACGCTGTCATAGACCCTATTGACAGAGATGGGGTAAAACAAGCATGCTTGCTGTCGCCCACTGAGTGCCGATGGCCCAGTGCCGGTGCATCTTGTGCTCTTGTGGCCTGTGATGATCCATGATTATCAGACGGTGTAACAGAGCATACTCATTGTGGAGCTGCTCACGACTCGCTACCAGTTGCGTATCATCAGCATCTCCGACAACAACTTCCTTCTTTCGCGACGTTTGAAAGTCATCGGTGGCTAAGGGGAACCGGCGAAGAATGATGGGGGCGCGGCCTGCTGCTTGAGCTTGCCCTGCTGCTTCGAAGAACGTCTGGCAGTACACTTGGGTCAGGCGCTGCTCCATTCGCTGCGCAACAGCCCCAGGAGTTGTTTCCGAGAGTGGCTCGCAGGTCTTGATATCGTCAGGAACCGAAGGCCATCGCAACAAGAGGTTTCGGAAGGCCTCTAGATACGGGACACGATCACTGATGTTGACCGCCGCGAGGCCATCGATCCCTGTGGGTAATGCCTTCATCGGAAATGTACGGTCGGCGGGGAATACTTTCGCAATAAGCGCTGCTCGCTCGACCGTCTCGTCCTCTGTGCATTTAGAGACACGTAGCGAGTATATGCTGGTCGAGCTGGCGAAGTTCGTGATAGAAACCGAGCTCCGCCACCTCCCATATCATCTGCTGGTTATGACGTGCCCGTTCATCCTCTGAGATGTCAATGAGACTGTGACCAAACCAGTCGCGAGGAACCGCCTTGTCCAAGAGATTGTCGACACCAATGACGCCTTGGAAGTACTCGTTGGTCGCCTTCCGAGATCTTCCGTTGGGTGTGTCCTTCTTGGCATCCAACAACGAAGCTTCGGAAGTATTGAGGTAGTCCCGCCACACTGACGTCCTCAGCGAATGGACTAAATGCTCCGCGTCGGAGACGATGTACCCGCCCAGCCCTGAAAACCATGCCTCTCGCACGCGCAGCCAATTGTCGATATAGCGAGTGACGCGCTCGACATTGCCGCAGCTCACTATGAGCGCTGGTTCGGGGAGCCAATAACCCCAGATCAACTCTCTTACTGGTGGATTGCGTGTCTGGTCAACCGCAGCGAGCGCGGCCTGCCATACCGGAATAGGGGGCGGCATAAAAGGGTGGAAGAAATCTGCGAAGTGGTCCCTTTCGCGCGCCAGGGGACTTGGTTTGCTGACGACCCTGGACGTCTTTGTCGCCGCACTCTTCCCCTTCTTTGGAGCTGACTTGGGATCTGCAGGCGATTATTGCATGGGTGCAGTGTATGTCACGTGAATACTCACAAGGTTCGTGTCGAGTGGTCTGTCGGTTCGCTTGAGCCTTTCCGATGGGTAGGCGTGACGTTGAAGATACTATCGATGGGAATTCTGGAGCCGCCGGTTTGCTGGACAAGTCCCTTGGATATGCCGGTTTCTCGAGATCATCGTAGTGGCGCGAGTCCTCTTGTATGAACGAGATATGTTCCTGGCCGGCGATTCCAACATACTCCTTGGACGAGAGAAACACGTCTCCACCGCCAATGGGGAAGTCATGGGGCTCGGTTAATGCGACCACTTTCTCGACAATGTCGTCCGTCGTGACAGTCTCAGCGAGCCGCGCGAACCAACCCGGCAGACCCGCGGCGAAGAACTTCTGGATGATGACCGGAGAGGTGGACCATGCACCCACGAGGTCGTCTCGTAGCGGCTTCCGCGGTCGGTTATCCTCGTCAACGAACTGGAAATTCTTCCAGATATGAACGTGCCACTCGAGCCACGCGTCGGTGAGCAACCAAAAGCGCTGCACGCAGGCGTACTGCCGGACCATGTCGCGGAAGGTCGCGGGGAATTCGAGCCGCTCGAATGCTTCGTGCATGGTCTTTTGCAACCAATGCAACTCCGGGCGACGACCATTCGTCTGGTCAATTCTGCGCTTCGTCATGTCGACAAGCGGTCGCAAGCGATCTTGTTTCGCTGGGGAAACCCTACCCAGCACAAGCGGTCTCTCTCCGGAAAGCATCACAAAATCCTTCTCGTCAAGTGCTTCCCACATGGCTGCACGAGGATCTGTCGCATCGGCGGGCTTGCGAGACACCGCAGCGAGCCAAGCGTACTTCGGATTCTCTTGTAAGAATTGGGGCCACTGGATGGGGTCCTCCATGCCATAATGTCCATTAGCTGCGATACGCACGGTAACCACGCCGTATATGGGACGTGGAATGAACGTCATGTTCGGCGTGGTATACACGTACTTGCCATCCGGCGCAGCCGCTCCTACGAGGCCATCTCTAAACCTCGGCGTGTCTGCAGACCTTTTGAGCATTCGAAAGCGCAAGATATAGGTTTGCACATACGTCCAGGTTCGCTATACCACTTAGACCGGACATACCAAGGTGATAGCACCGACGACATACTGTAGTACGTGCGGTGACGCAAAACCTATCAGGCTTCAGAGATGTGTGCTATCCCAGCATCAGCATTATTCGACTATACTCTTATTCGAGTTGCGCACCCTTCAAGAACCCTTGAGGCTGCTCTGAGCGACCGTTGCATTGCAGGTACGAGTCGTTAGAGGAAAAGAGGTTTCTAGCGCTCGTACACGCTCACGCGTCGCATCACAAATCACAAGCGTGAATCGTGGCATCGTACGCGTTCGTAAGGTATGAATACAGGACGTAATAAACGTGAGACATATCGTAACAGTTCGTAGATATTGTGGGGACGTGGCGTGGTCTATGCAAGCATATCCGAGGCGAAGAATAAAAATGTGTGCGAATGCGAGTGGGACATGAGACAAGAAAACATGCGTTCCAAAGAGTATGTAAAGCAAGACAAAGAGCAGTGCACTGTGGTACAATATTGTGAGACAAGAAGCAAGAGATTGCGGTGTGTTACGCGACTTTGTTGTAGGTGGGTCCTGAGGGTGTGTATTGGAAGCTACCGTCCGGGGAGCATGACTGACTCGTTCCCGGTTTTGTCGTTGTCGAGAGAGTTGGGAACTGTGGCGCTGCCGTGTCCTGCTGCCTGCGATTGAAGATCGAGTAGCTCTCCGTCCGCGTCAAGCATCCCTCCTAGGCGTTCGTACGGCGCGCTATTGTCCACGTCGTCCACAGCGGTGAGCGGCAGAGGCACACTTTGCATCGGTGGCGACTCCTGTATCTCCGTGACCGACTCTGCGTACGAAAACGGTCCTGGTGAGGCTGACGTTCGAAACCCGTACCATGTCTCCCCGGTCTCTGTTTGCCGTTCTGCGACGGGCGTGAGGGGCGCAGGCAACGTCGGTGATGGCTGAACGATGACTTCAGGTATTATTTCCGGTTCTCGCAGTGGTTCGGGAAGCGGTGGCCGTCGCGGGAAAGCAACCGCGAGGGGACGTTGTGACGAGACGCGATCTGCGAAGAACGTATAGACAAAAAAGCTCGATCGCGAACTCGAGGGCTGACGAGCGTCCCAATAGCTCTGTCCCGAGGGGTATCGTGGTCTCGTCCGAAGACCCGTGGCGGTGGAATGGGGGCGTTGACCGGCGGTGGAGGCGCTCGCTGTCGAAAAGATACCCTCGGATGCAGCGGGACACGGCAGGTATCGCGTGCCAAGGGCGTTACCACACACCGCACACCCGATGCCTTCACGCACGCAGCCGCACGCACTTCTGAGCATCTTGGCGATAACGCCACGGTCGAAATACGAGGCGTCTAAGCTCACCACGATGTCGCTGGGGGCGGCGTGCGGTGCACCTTGCCAGACTCCCCTTCGGCGATGCGGAATGGCGCGCATGTGTATCATAGCCCCACAGCCGTTCGATCTCCTTGAAGCCGAGTACGATGTTGTGGCCGACGGCGAACGGGTTTTGTGCCGCGAAGTTGGGAGTATCGACGGCTGAAACGGGGAGATGCAGCCATCGTCGTCGCCTCGTTCATCATCGCCTCCACAAAATAGAACGTATTCTCTCTCCTGTTCCTCGCGCTCTATCTCTCGTCTTTCCTCGTCTGTCTCCGTCTGCATAGGAAAGGCTTCCCCTGCAGTGTCCTCACCGACCCACTCCCCTGGTCGCCATTCCGGTCTCCAGCTGTCTGTGCTGAATGAAAAGCCGTCACCGTCATCGCCTGCTCCTGGTGCACTAGGATTTGTGAAGTCCCACGGTGGGGAGGATAACCGTGGTGGTATGACGGGTCGTGAGGGCACATAGCGCGCCGCAGTTGAGGGTGGCACAGGTGGACTTCCAGTGAGCAACGGGCGTGGTGCGCCGTGCTCTAATCGCATCGCGCCTCGTCTCCGAAGACGAGACGCTTCGCCTGTGCGCACGAGGTCGGAAAGCACGATGGAGTCGTCGGCGTCCGTAAGCTGGGGGCTGGAGCGGCGCCGCGGCTCAATCGGTGGTCGCTGGGCCAGTTCTGAATGTCTGCGGTATATTTGTGGCATCTCTGAGTCGAGCGAGAGCAGAGGGTGGAGGTGGTCGTGGTGGTCACGGTGAGAGGTTATGCGTCGTCGAAAGCACAGGCAGCACGGATGGCACGAGGCGCGCTTACATAAGCTGTTGTCGGGGCTGCCACTTTGGGCGGCGCCCGCCTCCGCGAACCGTCTTGCAGCCAGAAACAGCCTCATCGTTTGCTCTCAACACTGACACGAACAGATAGCAGCCAAACAGCCTTGCATATAATGCTATGTACATGCAAGTGATAGATTTCGCGTTCTCCGTTTCATTCATGTGTTTACTTCGCTCATGCTCGGCGACTAACCTCAGACCCTCCTCATTTAGTCGCCTTCAAAGATCTTCTAGGATGAAGGCGAATATCACACAGATACAGACATGACCCGCGAGGCCAGCTTCGTGGCTCCGTGTCAGGTTGGGACAAAGTCAGGAACAAGAAAGCCAAGCGGCGTCAAGCGCGCATCGGTTCCTCAGACCAAGCTCCAAGAGATAGGTCATCTGGTCTGCACAGAATGTTGAGTTTCGTAATACGGAAGGCTTATGGGAGTCATGACTTACTCGCCGGTACCCTCGCGCCACTTGACCACCTCCAGCGTGTATTTGACTGCGCTACCTGGCAGCCACGCCTTCAGGGTATCGCATTCTATACCATCCGAGACCGCGAGAGTAATCTTTCGGAGTTTAGGTGCATGTAGTGATACCAACCCCTCGTCAAATTTGGTGGCTGCAAATGAATCCTCGATCGTGCGATCACGAAGGACGAACTGAAGTTCTTCTAAGGCGGTATTCGTGGAGAGAAGGGAAGCAATTGTCGGGAGGAACAGGTAGCCCACTCGAGCCATGCGGAGGACACGGAGATGAGGATTGTGGGCAAACGATAGTTGCTGGCGTAGGAACGCCAGCTCTGTATCTGCAGATGCGCCGTGTCAGCAGCGATATTGTCACATAACACTGGCGAGACGCACCATTGAGGAAATTCGACCATGCCCACTGATGGTCGCAAAGTCTCAAAGAGAGAACGCGTAACGACGGGCAAGTGCCAATGAACAGACACGCCGCACGGAGGTCGGGTTCTTCGTCAACATAAACCGCGAGCGCGGTCAAAGTCGACAATGACGATGCGTCGCTGATCCACCTGAATACGTCGGTCGCACGTTCCGCGGAGGGATACTCACGGACCGAGGGTTCAGCGAGCACGAATAGCGTCGTGAGCTTCAGCTTCTCCGACTCGGTCTGCTCCGGCAACGCCACGTATTTGCCGTTCCACCAGCAGTCTGTACGAAGACGCTTTACATTCGGGAAGCAGGATACGAGACGGAGAAAATCCGCGAACGTGTCCTCGTCCAGCCCCATTCCTTGTAACGACACCGTGGTTACACTCGGCAACACAAAGGACTGTGCCTTTTGTGACCATCGTTTCGAGGTAGGCCGCGACGCAAACGAAGGCGCGACGAGGAACGTCTGGAGATTAGGGAGGAGCTGCAATACGAAGGGGACGTAGTCGTCCTCGCCGCGGTATATGACCAGATCGGCGACCACGACCTTGACATAACTTGCGATAGTGCCGTTCGATTGGGCGATGTCGCGCAGATTCTCGCGTTTCCTGATGTTCCCGAGATCTGCCACCGCGAACAGGTGCTCCTGGCAGCGAGGCACCCAGTATCGCGACACCAAAGCGCACGCGCGAAGGTCGGCGTATCTGGCCTTCGAGTTCTCATCCACAATGCGGGGCTCCGCGATGATATCTATGATAGAATCAACAATCTCAGTAGGCAGTTCTGGCGCCATCCTGTCAATTTAAGGGGAAAGTGCTTGCCCGTCGTCGTCGTCGTCGTCTGCCGGGCGTGAGCGGCGCGCTCTAGAAGACCAGGCCACGTGATCTACCTAATGCAAATTAAGTCTCCCTTCACACCGTTCTCTCTTCCTTCGGACATGCTCATTGGGCTAACGAGGTTTGCACTTCGGCGCTAAACCTGAGTTACATTACGTAACGTAGTTAGCTT